>CABHPH010029145.1:0-11242 GCA_902168325.1 Peromyscus nudipes | reverse complement strand
TTCAAGGTTATTTTTGTTATAACATACTGTTTATATGTTTCTACTCTTGTTTAAGGTATTATACCTATACAGCTCATTTAAAAATGTAAAGTTTTAGTCCTTGAAAGTTATTATTACAAATTATTTAGGATAATTAAGAAATGCAGGTTAGTTGCTGTGGATATCGCTCTGTATCAATAAAGCACTGATTGGCCGGTAGCCAGACAGGAAGTATAGGCGGGACTAACAGAGAAGAGAGGAGAAGGAACAGGAAGGTGAGAGGGGGAGACTGGCTGGAGCCGCAGCGAGGAGAAGGAAGATGTAAAGTACCGGTAAGCCACGAGCCACGTGGCAAAGTAGAGATTAATAGAAATGGGCTAAATATAAGAGTAAGAGCTAGACAATGATAGGCCTGAGCTAATGGCCAAGCAGTTTAAATAATGTAAGCGTCTGTGTGTTCATTTTATGAATGGGTTCAGTCAGGGAACCAGGGACTGGCGGGACTTGGGAGCTGGAGACTGGCGGGACTTTGCTGCTGGAGAACCAGGGAACCAGGGACTGGCGGGACTTGGGAGCTGGAGACTGGCGGGACTTGGGAGCTGGAGACTGGCGGGACTTGGGAGCTGGAGAGAAGCTCTCCAGCAACAGTTAGTAGTTAGTCATCTATAACAATCAAACTTATATTTGAGTTAGAAGTTAGGTATGTTTCCAAGGTTAAACAGAGATATATTTTAGATATGTGGTCTTCAAACACTTCAGTGATCTATAGAATCTGGCATTTTAAATGTTTTAATAACATAAGGCTTTCATGACAGTGAGATACATCTGTTCTTGGCAGGACTAATCTACTTCAGAGAAGGTAATGGACATTGAAGAACCTCCATAAAGAGTTTGCTTTCAGTGTGGCAAAGCTAGCCACTGGGAAAACTGCCCTTGCCTCAACTGCTGGCAGTATGCTCTCCAAATTGGATGAGAAAGACACACAAAAAATTGACTGCTCAGTTTTGCCAAGACAAGGTAGAAAGTAGGCCTATCCTTCAAAATTCCTGCTTCACAGAAAAGTCTGTCAGATATTCTAGGCCTGTAGGCCAAAGATGTATACTCCAACATTGCAGAGGAATCTTGGGTGACTGTCCAGGCAGCCAGCTGTCTTATATGATAGAAAGTGATTTAGGTACAAAACTTTGGACTCACCAAGATAGGATAGATAATAGAGTACTTTCTCCAAAGTTGCCAATTACAAATGGACTGGACATGGTGAAGAATGTAATTCTCACATATTAGTTGTTCTTCTTGTATGTATTTTATTGATGTTAGAGAAAGCGCCTTTTATTTGACTGAAAGGGGGAGATGTTGGGATAATTCATACTCTGTGTGAAGATGTCTCTGTTTTACCTCACCTGCCTAAGGCACCTTCTGATTGGCTAATAAAGAGCTCAATGGCCGAGAGCTAGGCAGGAAGAGGATAGGTGGGACTTCCAGGAAGAGATAGGAACTCTGGGAAAGAATCTGAGGCAGAGAATTTGCCAGTCAGACATGGAGGAAGTCAGACATACTGTACTGAGGAGAAGTAAAAATGAGCCATGTGGCAGAACATAGATTAATATAAGTGGGCAAATTTAAGTTTTAAGAGGTAGATAGGAGAAAGCCTAAGCTAAGGTCAAGCTTTCATAATTAATAAAAAGTCTCCATGTCATTATTTGAAAGTTGGTAGTCCAAAGAAAGTCCTATTTCACATATGTGTGTGTGTGTGTGTGTGTGTGTGTGTGTGTGTGTTTAAATTAAATCATTATTTGCCTACTTACTAAAATTAAGTATTTATTGAGGCTTGGTATATTTTTAACTTTGGTTTGAACTTTCATACTTTAATTTTTCATATTTGACATAATTAAAACTTATGTCCTTGTACACCTTCAAGTTGATGTTACCAGTTATAATTAACATTCTATTTTGAGACATAGATTATTGAACTCATATATTGATAACTTCATTTAGTTAAATCAGGAATTTTTGAGTTTGTGATTCCTTAGAATAAAAAGCAACTTTGACAATAATTTCAGGCTGCTTTGAATATTCACCATTTTGTACCACATGACAATTTTTTTGTAAGTATAATTTTTACATTAATAAGACACAGAAAAATTGACCATTGATATCCTGAATCCATATTGACTTAATTGCAAAAGCAATGTTAATTTAAAACCTATACTGTTATGAATATATACGTGTTCATCAGTATGCTTGCTGAAATTTACCTGGTTTCTTTCTTCTAGGCTAAGAATTCTTCGGCCAAGCATGTGAAGAACTATCTCCCTAGGATTTGTTCTATAAACTCAGAACTATCCTACAAAGAATCAAAACATAGAGGTCCAATGGATGCTACAATTAATATTTGATGACCATAAAATTGCACTATAAATAGTTAAATCAGAAGAACCAAGCTGGCATATATCCATTGATCTATACTGCAAATCAGATGGGTTCTGTCAATAGGATGAAAATCCAGAAATTTATAGATGTTAGCCACTATATTTTGAACAGCTATAGATTGGGCATTAGCAAAGTTATCAGAGGCATTGAGAGCCAGTAGCCAAAAGGAAGTGACATACGCTTGAGTTGATACTGAGAAAATTTGCAACAAGAAGAAAAATAACAAACGAGTTTGTATCCAAAAGATAAACTGTTAAGAGGGTAAATATGAGATTCACCATCTTTAATCTGATTAAAATCATTCCAGGCTGTTCAGGAAACTTTTGATTCATTTTGTAGCAAAAAAGTAAAAGAAAAATATGAAAATCACAGCTGGAACAAATACTCAGTGTTTTAGAACACTTGCTATTCCTGTAGAAGCCCCAGGTTTCATTCCCTACAGCCACCCAGTGGCTTGTAAGCATCTCCAACTACAGTTCCAGGGAATCCAACACTCTCCTCTGGCCCCTACAAGCATCAAGCATGAATGAAGTGCACTCTCAAACATGTAGGCAAAACCCCCATACATATAAACTAAAAATAAATCTTTAAAAATTATGGAAATAAAGACTAAAACTTTTTAAAGTTACAATAATGTTTAGACTAGAAAAAAATCAAGAGTTTACAATTTTGATTGTGCTACAGTTTTGGTTCTGGGACACTGAAGGAAATTTTCAAACTACTACTAGTGTACCCCTCAAGTCAAAAATGTCATAGCTTCAAAATGTGTTTAGAAAGCATGACTTAGAAACAGACATTGGGAAAGTAACAGTTTCCTGAGATAACTAAGACTGCTATAGAAGATGTTTACTCCCAGTTCTTTCAAGCTGACAGAGTGAGCACACAGCTAGTTAGAGCATCAGACAGTTGTAAGTAGCTGCGAAAAGGAATCAGTCTCTTGTGCTTTGTTCAGTTTACATGATAGAAGATGCTGATGTTGCAATAATGTTCCAACAAGTAAGTAAAGCCCATGTCTAAAGGAGCTCCATATATTTGTCATAAATGGCTGACAATTGATGATACAAATAATTCATCCATTTGCAAAACAGCCCGGAATAATTTTAAAGTAATACCTCTTAAGCATCTTCATGGGGAACACATTCCGATTTTTTTTTTATCCAAACAGTAGAGCACTGAGTCAGGATTAAATTCTGGCCTTTATTACTGATTTATTATATAAATCTAATTTTATATAAATGAGTGGCTATGAATGGTGGTGATGGTTTCTTTTCTTTTTATAAAACTGCATAACCTCTGACTTTATTTTTCTTCATAAAACTATCATAGTCCTTCTACAAAAGATCTTATGACAATCAAATAAAAGTGAGCCTCGGTGCACATTGAAAACATAGGACTCCATTCCAGAGCACATAGCAATGTTGCCAAGTTTCCACAGCTCTCCTTGCACACAACTTTATGTATTTCTTCAAAAATATTTTATTAGTGATTTGAGAATTCCATACAATGTATTTCAATCATATTATACTACAAATGGACTCTAAATCTTCTAAGTTATTCTTTAATTTGGATTTTTTATTTATCTCATTCTCTAATGATTTCTTCACCTCACCATGAGAACATTCTATAAGGTGTGTTGGGGCTATGAATTAGGCTGACAGTACATAATAATCCTAAAGGAAAAATTTCAAAATGCTGACAAAACATTCTGTGCATAAAATGTTAATTTAAGTGTTATTGTCATTTGAATTGGAAAAGCAACTTTATTGGATTGTTTGTATTTAATGTGTTTTGAACAGAAGATTCATTCTTGTAGATTGTTTATAGGACATTATTTATATCTCTCCAAATTCCATTCAGTGAATGCTATGCCTGACTTAGGTCTAGGTGCTAAAATATTATCAAGCTCAATAAAAATATAGTCTTTATAATATGGATCATTTTGAAAGGATAATCTCTCTCTCTCTCTCTCTTGCTCGCTCGCTCACTCGCTTGCTCTCTTCTTTGGTTTTTCAAGACAGGCTTTCTCTATGTAACCCTGACCATCCTGGAACTTGTTCTGTAGACCAGGCTGGCCTTGAATTCAGAGATCCACCTGTGTCTGCCTCCTGAGTGCTGGGATTAAAAGTGTGTGCCATCACCACCTGACTGGATAATAGAATTTTATGTGGGAATGCACTCATTTTCTTGAAAAACCTCATCCATGATTTTGACACTCTAAGTATGACCTGCAAAGCTGTGGCAAGACAAAGTTCAAAAACAAGCCAGTAAAAATAATTCACATGTGTGATAAATCTAATTTTATATAAATGAGTCACTATTAATGGTGGTGATGGTTTTCTTTTGTGATTTTAAGGCAATGCCCTTTTATAGGTTCCATCATTTAATCATATTCAGAATTTGTGGCCCAGAGACAAAGTTTTGAGCCTTGGAGAATAATAATTAAATATCGACAAAACTGAGGACAAAATCTTCTGATTCCTTAAATCACTTAAGCTTTCTGAACTTTTATTTCTTGACAAAATAATTGAAGTGACTTTCTTTAAAAATTTTTATGATCCAATAAAAGAAAGATGCTGCAACTAAAACAGTATGCAAGTATGATCATTTTTGTTAATACCCATCCATTAGTTATCAAACATTGAATGGATAAAACATTCTAAGTTAGCCAGAACATCTCTAGACTAGATCTAATTATTGAAGACACAAAATTTCACAAAAGCTACATTATGGTACTTGAAGTAGTTTTTGTAGATGTAAATTTTATAAAATTTAATTAAAATGCAATTACATTATTTGCCCCATCAATCTCCTACACTCCAACATTTGACCCTCCCTCCCTTCCAAATTGAAGGCCTCCGTTTTCCTTGACTGTTGTCACAAACACACACATCTATAAATACAGATATGTAAATATATATAAATACATATAATTATATATACATATAACATAAATACAGCCTACTAAATTCATTCAGTGTTGACTGAATGTTTCTGTGGTTGACTACTCAGTATTGGATAACCAATAAAGATGCTCATCCCTGGGGAAATCTAATTCTTTCTTTCTTTCTCAGCAGTTGTGAATTCTTGTGGCTCTTTATGTAGGGGCAGGGTCCTGTGAGATTTCTCTCTTTTACAGTGAGATGTCAACTGTTGTTGGAATTGCTCGGATCTTCTTTAGGCAGCCATGTTGTTAGAAGGTCACCCGTGTAGTGTCCCTGTCATAGCTACAAAGCACACTACCACCACAGATTTCCTGGTCCTCTGGTTCTTAGAATCTTTCTGACCTCTTTTTCATGATGTTCTCAGAGCCATCGAGGCAGTAGTTGTGTTGTACGTGTATCAACTGGGGGTGGACACCTCACGGTCGGTTGTCCTTGGCATTTTGACTAGTTGTGGTTTCCTGTAATACTCTGCTGCTGCAAAAAAGAAGATTCTTTGATGAAGGGGTAATAGCTACACTTATCTGTGGATGTAAGGGTTAGAATGCAGCTAGGAATTATACTGGTTTATGAAATGGAAGTAGTATATTTTCCTTTAAGATCTCTAGCTGTGGTAGCCACGTGTAGTTGTTCAGGCTTACAGTATCAGACATGGTTTACTTCCTATTAGGTGCGTCTTGCATCCAATCAGACAGCTATTGGTTATCTTCAAGATACAAATGCCACTTCTTCACCTTTAGAGATACCTTGCCATGCTGGTCATTACCATTTCTTCAAAGACATCACATCTGGGTATGACTATTGATTGCTTTCCTCACTTACTATCATACATATCCCTTTTAGGTACTGTGAAAGATAGTCCTCAGGGAAGAGGTTTTCAGGATATATCCAGCTCAAATCCTCAGAATGCTATATTCAAAGTACATGATTCCTTCAGTGACACAGACTTACTTTAAACTTCCGGCAGACAACCAAGATCAACAGCAATAACTTGTATTGTTTTAGGAGTCTCTTGGAATCCCCTAATCAACCATTTGAAAAAAGGTTCCTGATGCCTAACAGAGGCACTGAGGTTTTTGTTAGAGAGTTTATGGCTCTTGAGAGGGGTATTATCACCAAAGTGGTATACTTTCATTATATATGTGTGAATGTTATGTGCATATGCATATATTTATATGTAAGTTTCAATAAATATAAAATAGTAGGTCCTTATATTTTTACAAATATTTTTGTAGTGTTTTTTGATGTTATTATTACTAACAATGTGTAATACCTAAGGGGCAGGGCAATTACTCGAACAGTAAAAGTCAATTTCATTTAATAAATAGAGTACATGATTTTATTTTTTTAAAAATTAAAACAATCTTTACTATGTTAATCCTTCCTATCCATGAGCATGGGAGATCTTTCCATTTTCTGATATCTTCTTCAATTTCTTTCTTCAGAGACTTAAAGTTCTTGTCATACAGGCCCTTCACTTGCTTAGTTAGAATTACCCTAAGGTATTTTATATTATTTGTGGCTATTGTAAAGGGCAATTTCTTCTCTGATTTCTCTCTCAGCCCATTTATCATTTGTATATAGGAGAACTACTGATTTATTTGAGTTAATCTTTCATCCTGCCACATTATTGAATGTGTTTATCAGCTGTAGGAGTTCCCTAAGATTTCTAGGTTGACAACTGATCAGGTTGTATTTGTATACTTAGGATATATATGTGTCAACAATTATGATTCGATTTGAGACTATGAATTTGAGAGAGAGCAAGGTGAGGTGCATGGGAAAGGTTAGAGGGAGGATAGGGAAGGGGGAATAATATAATAATATTTTAATTTTAAATTATAGAAAAAATGTATATAATCCACAACTGGCACAACCATATCTGAATAGAATGGCAGAAGTCATAGAGCCAGCACAGCTACTTGACAACGATCCAGCTAAGCTGAGCCACATGATGGCTGCCATGCCACCTTTGGTTTTCATTTCCACCTGTTACATACTTGGGGGCACTTTTAATATTTGTACAATTTGAGGATATTGAGTTAAAGGAAAATTCCTTATGAATCATTTATGCCTTCTCCCAGGAATGCTGCTTCTAAGATTACCCAGGAAAGTCCTGAGCATACTATTCCCCCCCACACACACACACTTTAGGGAAATATCCTTATCTACTTGAAGGTCTTCCTAATACCTTGGAGGTTGTGACACATAATGAAGTCAGAGGTCTCTTCATGAGGCTATGAGACATTCTTGAAACATCTGTCCCTATACTTACATTGGAACAAGATATTCAAAACAAAGTAAATTCAAAAAGGTCAACAAGATCCAGTGGGCTAGAGGAGTTGGCCACAGTTTAGATTATAAGGCTCTTCCCACTGTGCATTCAGACAATTATGTGGCATACAACTCTGCCCTATATAAAAACATATTGATGAGCAAAGTATGGAGTGGAAAGATGATAAAAGAATGAAGTGTCAGGACCTCCCTTTCTTTGAAAAGTTAGCTCATGCAGAGCCACACTATAATGTCATATGACCAAGGAACAACAGAATGCCAGGATTAGACATATAGACAAATTCTGTAGAGATATAAATGTGAACACTGTATTATGCCAGAATTTGAATAATAACTGCAGCAGCTTTAGTCTGAGGATTTTTCCTGGGCACTCTGACCACTAAGAATTAATAATACACTGCTTGAGACATGGCAAAATGCCCAGAGTGGTTGAAGATTTTGTTTTGGTCTAGTGTCCTTGAAGCAACCAAAGAAACCAGCCTGACCACAGGCTGTCATATGTCTCTAGCGTCTCAAAAATTGGGTTACAGGGTTAATGAGTAAGAATGATAACTCTGTTTATTAGTGATGTAAAAACCTGAGGGAAAATGATTGGAAATGATAACTCTGTTCTGTCATAGTTTATTAATGATGACTAAAAGATAAGCAAAAGGAAGTGAAACACATGTTCAAAAACCAAAATGATATGATATGTTTTGGAACATCATGAACATATCCTAGCTAACTAAATTCTGTAAATAAAGAAACACTCTGACAACTAGTCAGTCAGGCTGCAAGATTCTCCCAACCACCATGACCTGACTCACTTCTTTCTCCTGCTGACTCCTTATACACTCTGCAGGACCCATTCACCACTAGGGATGGCTCTGACACACAACTTCAAGGCCAATAAAGAGAAAAACAAAAAACATTCATTTGATAATATATGAAAGTTTTATATATAAAATAAAATATTGCCTTGATAATTACATAATATATTATATTTTACTGTACTTTACATACTATATTATATCTTATTATGCTTTGCATATATTATAAAACAGGTAGAGCTCAGGGAATTCTGTGGAAGAGAGAGAGGAAGGATGATAGAAGCCAGAGGGGTCAAGGACCTCACAAGAAAACCCATAGAATCAACTAACTGGTTGAGGATACCACAAGAACATGGCCCACAGAGTTAATTAAGTGGGGCTCATAGTGGCTCTTTCTGCATGTTCTTTCCCTCATTTTAGGATTTTAACCATTGATTTGTAAGAACCTTATACTTGTAGCCTATATGAATGAAGTAATAATACTTATATTATCACTGTTCTAGCCTGAATAGCTTTTACAATACTTCTTAACATACAACTATAATAGGTTTCTAGTTAATTGAATCTGATTAAAATTTCATGTCTGTTTAATTAGACAATTAACTGAATTGTGATTCAGTCTCTCTTTCATCTCTTATTATGGTGACTGTGATTTAAGATAAAAAGTACTAGGGACTGGAGAAATGGATCAGTGGTTTTTTTTGTTTGTTTTGTTTTTTCGAGACAGGGTTTCTCTGTGTAGCTTTGCGCCTTTCCTGGAACTCGCTTTGGAGACCAGGCTGGCCTCGAACTCACAGAGATCCACCTGCCTCTGCCTCCCGAGTGCTGGGATTAAAGGCGTGCGCCACCACCGCCCGGCTGGATCAGTGGTTAAACCATGGGTGGCTTTTCCAGAAGATCACAGTTCAGTTCCAGCACACACAAATGGGCAGCTCACAACCACCCTCAAGTGTAGCTCCAGGGACTCTGTCACATTCTGATAACCACAAACACCTGTACTCATGTACATAAACCTACACACAGATGCACACATCATTAAAAAACAAATAATTCTCTAAAAAATAGAAAAGTATTAAATATTTGTTTCCTATTGCTTCTTGTAATTTATAATGTCTTTATTTTTCACAGACACTTGGAAAATTGAAGTTGTAGTTTGTATAAAGCGATCTCTCCAAGTTCCCTATATTTTTCAAATGTTTGCTTATTTCTTTCCACAAGCTTAAGACAATTCTAACCTAGTGATGTTATGAATGGAAGCATAATTATCAGCATTATATTGTCCTTCACATGGTACAATATAAAGAGGTGAGGTAATTTCAGTTTTGGATGTTTCTGATGTACTTCGAGATTACTAGCAAATTAACAGTATGACATTTAGAAAGAAAGTAAATGATCATCAATATATCTTGCCACCGAATGCAAGAATTAGGATGAAACATCAAATCACAGTTAAAGGTAAAGGACACCTTATGGATCAGTGTTTGTAAGTTCTCATCCCACAGCCTCAAAATAAAAAGGTAACTGAAATTTTCCCACAACAAGGGAATGAACCAGAAATTGGTATTATCAATGGATCCAATGAAGAGATTTTTTTTCTCAACTAATTCTTGCACCTTTACTGGTTATCTAACTTGAGACCTCACTGCACAAACTATTGTTTAATTATTCTATTTAGAGACAGTAAATATTTGACCCTTTGATCTCTATTTTCATATCAAATCCTTGATGCTGGTAGCAGACATTCTATTCGATCATAATTCTCCTGTTCAGAAAACCTGGGCTTATTTTAATTAAACTAAGCAGAAGAAATTGTAATATTAAGACATTTCCAAAACAAAACAGCAGCAGATACTTTTTCAAAGTAACTAAAATATACGTATGTATATATTATATGTATATTATCAGGGCTATAAATAACAGAAGAACCTGTAAGTGTTATCCTCCCTGAACACCCTTGTGCTATTTCCTGAGAAATTATCCTTCTGTGGAGGAAAGAACTCTAAATTAGAGATGAGCATCTTGAAAAAGATTAGAAGATGCTTCACAAAGACAGGATCTTTGAAGAATAAATGAGTAGAATTAGTACATCTAGCAATCTAATCTCCTGAAGGGCAAAACCTGGGATAAACTCATGAGAATGTGTGCCAAAATTATGCATTGGTGATAAATCACTAAATGATAATGCCAGTCTATGCCATAAATTAGAGAAAAATCTAAAATTGCATCAACACTGTAGAGGACAGTCAATACCAAGGATGGCTTTGAGCAGAGGAAACCTGTCTAGAACTTCTTGGGGAATTTGGCATAGCTGAAACATATAAGACATTTGTACTGGACAAGAGTTAGAGAATTACCTGGGATTTATGTGTGGAGTTCTTTTTTGGGGGTGCATATAAACTCATCAGGAGCCCCTGTTCTTATCAGATCAATAGCAACCTACTCATTGTCAGTGGAGGGTAGAATTTTTTTTTTTCTGAGTCAGAAATTGTGCTGGAGGCAATGTATCAAGAAAGGCATTGCTGTGACCATTTTTACAGTAGTTAACTGAATACTTTTACCTGGTCTTCACTGTCCCAATTCCAAGTTTCTGGTATATTTCTGTTACTTTCTTCTTACTATATGCCTACAATACATCTTTGCAATCGCTCTTTAATTCTTAACCCAGACTCAGTTTTCCTCAAAGCCTGCCCTTCAATTAGATCAGTCAGTACCACCCCTGTTATCAGTAAGTAGGTTGTAGCCTTGTAGCCTGTCTTCACTTACCTAAATTACTACAAGAAAGCATACCAC
>CABHPH010029124.1:0-11124 GCA_902168325.1 Peromyscus nudipes | reverse complement strand
TTTTTTTTTTTTAGTTTAAATTGGTGATAACATGAAATAGAAGGTAATAAACCCTAAGTAAATATTTTCCCCTCATTGGGATGCCATTGTCCTTCTTCCTCCTGGGTTGTCATTTGTGTAGTCTCTGTGGATGTAGTGGGGGGGGTGTCAAATGCTAGTCTCATTAATTCGGACAAGTTATATCATTGTATCCCAGATTTCTGTGAGCATAGACTTCTGTGTGTTAGGATTCACTAGCAAGAGTTCCCCATAGCCTGGCATGTTACAGTCTTCTCATAGTGAACTAGAGATCAAATTTCCCATAAGCAGGACTCCCTGTGATTCATAATCTGAAGGGATATTACAGTACTGAACACCTGCATACTTCTGTGTGTGTCATTAGGGTACTGTGTTGGGTTCCACTGCACACTTGTGCTGTGCATCGATGGTGGGGTAAAGAGAGTCGTTTTCTGTGGTAGGTAGGCTGTCTCAGGTTCAGGTTCCATGGCCACCCTTCCTACACATCCTCATGCTAACTGTGCTCCAACTACTCTCCCATCTGCTTTCAACAGCCCAGACTTCTGCTTCTCCTATGAGCATTTTTGGTGAGGATACCTCAAGCTGTCAGTGGGATGTTTTTGGCTACTGCAGCAGCATAGGTAGCAGCAGTGCCCATTAGGCAGTCAAGGTCTTCCAGGGAGACATGCTGGCCTGTAGAGCTCATGATGGTTGGTGATTTAGGGAAAGAAGCTTAGTATGGTAGCACAGCAATCCTAGTCCTCATTCAGATATAGCCGTTCATCCACCATTGTACTCAGAAGTCTCTGATTGAGTTATTCAAAGTGAACTTTTAAGAATGTATCCTGGTACTCCATGGTAAAAATTCCCCTGAGAAGTGTAATTCTTGGGATATATATGCATACCCTTAACATACTTTATATTATGTTAAGCAGTTTTCCAAAGCAATTTTACCAGTTTGTCCTATTAGTATGTAAGGGCCCTAGTTATATTTTTCTCTCAAAATACTAGTATTGTAAGATTTAAATTTCTGTTAATCTCATGGCTGTTATAGATATAATTATATAGTTTTAACATGGAATTCGATTTTGGAAGGTTCAAGCACTTTTTTGGCAATTCCATTTTTTTTGTTTTCTGTTTTTAATGGAATACTTGATTAAATTTTTGTGTTTTCCTACTGTTTTCTAAGAATTTCCTCTTAAGCCTTGGACACCATTCTTATGTTATTCAAGTGTCCTAAAAGTATCTACTTCTACTTTTCATCTTGCCTTTTGTTGTCTTTTGATAAAAAGCTGCTATTTTCAATGTATCAAATTTTTTGGTCTCGTCTTTTGTGCTGTTTTGTCCTTATTATAAAATATTGTCACACCTATATTTTTGAGACTATAGTTTTGCCTTTTCTTTTAGCCTAGTATCCACCTGGAATTAATTTCTCTTTCTAATGTGAAAGAAACGTTTAATTTAGTTTTTCCTCCACCCAAAAGATTATTTACAAGAATGATTTTCTGTACTGTTTTTCACTGCCTACTCTATTATAAACTAAAAGTTTAAGAACACATGTGCTGGAGTCTTATTTCTTAATGTTTGTACAGTTCCTTTTTCTTTCTTTTCTAGCTATTATAATGTTAGGAATCTTAATCATTTTAATATTTTAATTTCCTTTTTAATTATCCTGATTTATTCTTAAAACAGTCCAATTAATGGTTAGTTGTAATCGTTTTATTCATGTCTAAAAAGCCGTTTTGTTTTGTTTTGTTTTGTTTTTTAATTTGATGCTATCCTTTCATGTGTGTGCATGCATGTGTGGAAGCCAGAGTTAGATGTCAGGTGTCTCCTTTATTTGCTTCTCCATCTTATTTTGGGAAACAGCATCTTTCCCTCAACCCGAAGTTCAATATTTCTGCTTAGGCTGTCTGACCAGAGAGCTGTCTTGGTTTGTCTTCTTCCTGTGTTTACATATTTTCTTTGCTGATTAAATTTATTCTTTGACAGTTTGATACCACATATGGTTTATTCTGCTTACTCTCACCCTCACCTCCTCTTATCACCCCTTCCCCGGATCTACTCCTGAATTCATATCTTCCTGCTTTGTTCTGTGACTCTCTGGTTTTAACAATCTCTGGAGCTCTCATTTTAATCAGAACAGTCCTTTGGAGACTGGTGGACTCCCTTTTGGTAGCAATTTAAAAATTTTTGAAAGCAATGGCTATCTACCCCACCCCCACCCCAGAATCATCAGTTGCCCATAGTTCAGCAGGGAGGGTTAGGACCCCATAAGCCCCTCCCCACCTCTGCTTGACTTTTGACATGTGCAGCCTTGTCCAGGTTGTACAGACAACCATAGCAGCTATGAGATCAGATTTGCATCGGTTCTGTCATGGCCTAAACATAGCATTTCATTCACATCTCTTCTCTTTATCTTCCAGCTCTTACATTCTTTCTGCTCTATCTTCTACTGTTTCCTGAACCTTAGAGGGAGTTACACAAATACCATGCTCAGGGCTGAGTAACTAAACTATCATTTTCTTTAAGCATCTTGAGCAGCCATG
Organism: Peromyscus nudipes; assembly: GCA_902168325.1. NCBI lineage: Eukaryota > Metazoa > Chordata > Mammalia > Rodentia > Cricetidae > Peromyscus > Peromyscus nudipes. The sequence continues at coordinate 8,578 of CABHPH010029124.1, read as the reverse complement.
AGTCTCTGCATTTCTCACCATCCACTACAAAGAGAAGTTTCTCTTATTGAAGATGAGAGTAGCATTTGTCTAAAGTTTAAATATATTTAGATTGCAATATGGAAATCAGTGTGGTGGTTCCTCAGAATGCTAGAATTAGAACTACATATGACCCAGCCATAGCACTCTTCAGCATCTACCCAAAGGACTTCATATCCTTCTGTAGATACATTTGCTTACCCATGTTCATTGTGACTAATCACAATAGCGTAGAAATGGAATCAGCCTAGATGTCCATCACCAGATAATTAAAATGTGATACATATACACAGTGGAATTTTATTCTGCTGTAAAGAAAATAGTACGAAGTTTGTAGGTAAAGGGATCAAACTAGAAAAAATTATGCTAAGTGAGAAAACCAGGTCCAGAGACACAAACTCTGCCCATTCTTTCTCATATGTAGATCTTAACTTCTAATCTTAGTTTCATGTGCTTAACTTGGAACACCTGTAGATGCCAGGAAACTAGAAATTGGCCACTGTTGGAGGGATGGCTTAAGGAGGGGAACTAGTAAAATATGGATGAAGTGAACATAAAAAATGGTAATATTAAGTATGGCAAGATTCAAACAAGTATGGGATGATGGGGAAGGGGGACAGGCAAAGTAAAGGGTTAGGGAGGGAGGATTAGCGAAAGTAAAGGACATAGGAGAAAGCCAGATGAAAACCTACTACTTTGTAAGCCTATGTAAACAGTAATTAAAAGTCTGATATCTGGCATAGCGGCACAGTGTTGCTCCTAGAAGCCATTGTTTATCAAACAAAAATTCCATTGCTATGTGTGGGGTCCCTGCTTATGAACTGTTGGTTAGAGAGATTCCAGGGGCACCCCCAAAACAGCACAAGCTATTGATATTCCTCTTGGGTTCCCACCAGAACTGTATAATAAGATACAGAGAAAGCAAGCTGGAATTGAGCTGGACATCTCATCCTGCTGGCTAGCTGTCCTTGTGCTGGAAGACGTGATACAGGCTGCTGGGAGAAATAAGGCATTGGTGAACCAGCTGTAAACCCTATGAAATGCAATACCACAGGCAAGATGTGCCCACTGGTGCAATGTATGATGGGAGTAACTAATGGCTGTCAGATTGGATGTGAAACCTCGTCCACAGGAGGAAATAAGTGCTGGAACTCTAAGTCTAGTCAAAGCTCTTCATCTAGGGAGATTATAATTCCTAGGAGGACCTCACTACTATGACTTGACCAGTGTTTAGTCTGTTTGGGATGTGATGGTGCTCAATCTCGGAAACATTTCATTTACTTTGAGTAGATACTAAGACTGCTAGTATTTCTGGAGCCATTCACCCCAAGAGCCCAAATGTTTCTCATGAATCAGTAAATGAAGCTTGAAGGACCTGTGCATCATTCTCCAGGTTTTTACCTGCTCTCAATTTTTGACTGGTAGTTCTCTATTTGGTAGCTTTAGTTTTTGTAAGGGAAGTGCAAAGGTCTTTAATTCATTTTTTTGAGTTGTTTTCAATAGAAATCTTGTCTTATTTAACTAGTTGGCTATTTTTGGATAGTGAAGTCCCTCTGATGGCATTTTAAAACTACGTTTTAAAAATAAAATATTTATCAAGGTTGAAAAAAATATATAAATCCAGAATTTTATGAATTAGTTATACTAATTAAATTAGTAATTTGTATAACTGAACATCATCCCATTTGATGTTGAGCCTTGTTTCAGATGTTGAAAAACAATGTGTGCCATCTTGAACTTACAAATATATCACAAATAGATGATTTGGTTGAGGCATATGAGACCTGCCTTGGTTGACTGAGCCCAGTGCATAGCCTCATTTAGAAAGTCGGTATTGAAACTGGAACTGTAGACTTGGACTTGACATTTTTAAAAATGTGTGTGAGTGTGTGTGTGGCTTATCTGTGAAGTGTATACACATGGTGGCTGGGGTGGGGGCTACTCCAGAGGCCAGAGAAGGATGTCAGGTGTTGTACTCTATCATTCTCCACCATGTTCCCTTAAAGCAGAGTCTCTTACTGAACCTGAAGCTAGGCTGGAGGCCAGCAAGCAGCTAAAGGTCCTCCTGTCTCTGTTCCCACCCTACGTCCAGCATGGCTGGGGTGACAAGCACACAGGACTATGTGCAGCTTTTGTGAGGCTTGTGAGGATTGGAACTCAGATCCTGATATTTGCACAACAAGTACTTATGCACTGCGCATCTCCCCAGGCCTAGAGCTGCCTTTTAAACTAAATAACCTTAACATCGTTTTGAGGTAGCTGTTTATTTCTTCTTAGGTGCAGAGTATTGCTTGTCTACAGAAATGTAGACATAACAAATCACAACCATATTTACCACTCATTATAGACAGGTTAAACCTAAACACTGTAATAAACCTTCCTTAAAATAACCCTAAGGGAAATACTCAACAGTATTGTGTAAAAATTGAAAACTTCCTAAAAGTACTAGTTTTCAATGTATTCTGTATGTATATATGTATGTATGTATTTTATTTATTTATTTATGAGGAGGGCACACATGCTATGACTCCCATGTGGAGGTCAGAGGTCAACTTGAAGGACTTTGTTCTCCCCTTCTACAGTATGGAAGGTCTCAGGGATGGAACTCAGGCTGTCAGGCTTGGCAGCAAGCACCAAGCTGCCATACTCACCAGCCCTCCTGTGCTACTTTTAGTCGTGTCTCAAGGGAAGAATTTAAACAGCCTTTAGATTCTTTAGAAAATTTTGTCAGTATCTATACAAAAGACCATTTTAATCATATATCTTGAAGAAAGTTAATTTATAAAATACTCTTGTAAAATAGTTTATGGAAAAATTTTCAGTAAAGCCAGGTTATTGTAGCATAAATGTAGCATAAAGTATCATGAAAATAACCTCTAGGAAGTAAAATAGTGAATTATTTAATCTTTACATTTCTGGAGATGCTATTACTACTAAGAAGAACACATTACAAACCTTCTTTTCTCACTAACTATAATTAAAAACAAACAAATAGATATTAGCACATGAAGCCCTTTGGCCTTCACAGATATGATGTTGAGTGATGTCGGCCTTTTGTGAGATGTGCTTCTTGGTGCTTTCCTCCATAGCAACCTTGCAGTATTCCATCACACCACCTCTCTTACATTACTCTGCCTGTGGCTCACCTTAGTGATTGATTGCTTCATGTGTAAGTAAAGACTTACTGTCTTTAACCACATTTATCTAAGTCCGGGTTCTAGGAAATAGTGACAGTAAAAACAAAACAAAACCAAAAATGCCTGTACCTCTGTGTGGAACTTGATGCCACATTCCGTTTGTTCAACTGAGTTCTTTTCAGTTAGCAGATTTCTTAGCAAATACTAATATCAAATAAAGCAAGTAAAAATCACTTTCTTAATAATAAAGGATTCTCTTGTTAAAATAAGATTTTGTAGGCTTTGGTTTCCTTCTTTTAAAAGTAATCATAGGACTACATATCAATTTCATTGAGTTGTGATAGTTTAGTAACATATTCAAGTAAGTCACAGGAATGAAAGGATCATAAAACATTTAAAAATATGAATTCTCATTTTTATAGTTTGGAAGCAAAATACATTATTTTAGAAATAGGGCAAAAATTAAAATTTAAGTCATTCCTATCTTTTAACAGTATTGAACATTTATTTTCAAAAAGAATTTGGTAAGGAATAGTCACCAAAAACCTATAACATTGTATTTAATAGTAAAATACTGATGCACACCCTAGGCGTCCTGGGAAGCTGAGTATAACAAGAAGGTTATTTGCTACCAGTACAACCATGTGGTGGTTCCTTTTTTTTTTTTTTTTTTTTTGGTCTTGAGATCCCTCTCCTGGTAGATAGTCTACTGCCTAAGGACCTATCTGATGACCAGCTATCCCTCCTGCAAGGAAATTTGTCACACTGGCAGATGGTTTTGTGATTTTTGTCTGACCTGTGCCCTGTGGTGTTTTTTGTTGTTTGTTTGTTTGTTTTTTAAAGATGGTCATTTGGTAGGAGAGCCTAGGCAGGAGGAAAGTTAGATCTAGGTGTGTCCCTCAAGTGAGACCCAGAGGAATTACCTCAACAAACTACAAAAAGTAAATTGTACTACAGAAAGTAGTGTATTACTTCTAGATTTTAGAAATGAGGGCAACATGTATCATAGGAACAGTGGGAAGTGGAAAATCATCCAGGAAATACACATTCAACCAAGAAAAATGGGACCTGCAGACCAGAGCCCATAGGTCTAGGAAGCTACTCTGTGGTGAATTCTTATTGAAGGGCTTACAGCAAACAAGATACAAGTTCATGGAGTCATGCTGTAGTTCAGAAATGATCTCTGTGGCCTAGCTATGTGTATTGTGCCGTGTCTAGGTCAGCAGGGTAAGTCAAGTAGATTGTGTATCTAGCTGACTCCTAAGGAGTTGGTCTACAGGAAAGGGTTCCGTAAGTCAGATGTTTGTATCAACCCTATTGAAGAACTGAAATGAGGTAGAAAACTGGAGATAATGGCAAGGGTACTTAGCTCTGCTTCTACCATGAGAAAGTTGAAGTTATATTTAGAATGAATCCAGGGCAGCATACTACTAGAAGAATCCACCATGAACATGCAATGTTGAAAGCCACTGTATGAATCTAATTGGTGGTAGTTATAAGGTTTTTGCAAAGATTTGGACATAATTCTACAATGAAAGATCAGCAAGAGAAAACACTGCTTATATGTGGTAATAATATCACTATTTCCACTGAAACTCTAAGAAAATTCACAAATTCTTGAAACTAGAAAGAGAATAAATAAAGTGTAATTCCTTATTAGAGGATTCATTTTCCAAAGTTAGAGAATGACATCAAATAGTAACTTTTTTTTTTGGAGCTGAGGATCGAACCCAGGGCCTTCTGCTTGCTAGGCAAGCTCTCTACCACTGAGCTAAATCGGGGTTGGGGAACCCCGAAATAGTAACTATTAATGTGAAAAAGAAAGAGACCTTCTTGTCATGCTTGGTAGCAGTAAAACATGTTGTGTGCCTCGGAATACATCTTTTAAAAATAAGACTTACAGAGCAAGTTCCAGGACAACCAAGACTACACAGGGAGACCCTGTCTCTAAACAAACAAACAAACAAACAAACAAAAAAGTGAATTTGAGGCCAGCCTGGTCTACAGAGGGAGTTCCAGGTCAGCCAGGGCTACACAGAGAAACCCTGTCTCAAACAAACAAAACAACAACAAATAAAACTTTCATGAATACAATTTTGAAACTGTGTGGAAAGATACTTTAAGTAGTGGTATGTGATTTTCATTATTGGGAATACTCAGTACTCCTAGGTTGTTAGGTCTTGGGGCTGGTGATGATAGGTACAGCATTTACCATACAGCATTCAGATGGTACAGCATTGACTGTATGTGTAAGGCCCTGGGTTTGATTCCCAGCGTCTGGAATGTGGAGAGAACAGACAGGAAACAAGCAAAAACTGTACGTCAGGATGCTAAGTCTCCATAAACTTAACCATAAATAGAGTACAGTCCATGGCTTTTCATGGAATATTACAAAATGATCCCAAAGGTCTCTTAGAAAAATGAAGATTTAAGAGTGCCAAACCAACTTTGATGAATATATTAGTAATACTTTGTTTGAAAGCTATAGGAATTCAATGTATTAGTAAAAATAGATCTATTTGGAAAAATACTAGCTCAGAACAGCTTTGCGTATATACATGTATAAAACAGATACATGTATGCACATATATACAGAGAAGATTTTCACATACAGCATAAGTTGTATATTTGGTTGAAAGGAAAGATTGGACCCTTTAGTAAAAGGGTCTGAGATGATGGTTTATCTACACTTTAGTAAATAAGTGCATATATGAGTAAATGAATAAGTAAATAAATAACCACACGATGCAAAAAAAGTGTGTGTGTGTGTGTGAGAGAGAGAGAGAGACAGAGACAGAGAGACAGAGAGAGACAGAGAGACAGAGAGAGAGGGAGAGGGAGGGAGGGAGGCGGGGGGGGCTAAATAAATGTAAAGTTTTCAGGGGGAAAGTCATACAGCATAAGCAAAACTAAATGCCAAGAATGCAAAGATACTTGCTGCATACTTAACTGGCAAATGGACTAGTGAAAATATATAAGAATTTGGTGGCTCACGCCTTTAATCCCAGCACTTGGGAGGTAGATGCAAGCAGATCTCTGTGAGTTCGAGGCCAGCCTGGGCTACAGAGTGAGTTCCAGGAAAGGCTCCAAAGCTACACAGAGAAATCCTGTCTCGAAAAACCAAAAAAGAAAAAAAGAAGAAAGAAGGAACCCCATTAGGAAATCGAGCAAAGCTACAAAGAAAACATTCAGGTAGCCAATAAATATTTGGTGAGATGCTCAGCATCATTAACAACCAGAGTTCCATAAAGGTAAGCATGATAAACTTATCATTGTTGTTTCTATAGCAAAAGAAATTAAAAACCATTGGATACTGTGTTAGAAAGGCTTAGAAAATTAACTCTCATTTGCTGTTGATCTGTAAATTGGGAGACAACTTTAAAAAGCAAGATCTGTTGAAATTTTAAGCTATGTATTCCTTGTTTGACCCAAAAATTGTTTTTCCCAAGTTAATACCTTAGAGAAACTAATACACTTGCATGCAATGGCATGCATTAAAGGATTGGTGTTATAATCTCTTTTTCTTTTAATGTTTATATATTTATTTTGTGGTATTTTTTATTTTACTTTTGAGGTTTTAATTTAATTACAGTATTTCTCCCTTCACTTTCCTCCTTCCAAACCCTCCTGTATGCCTGTCCCCACTCTCCTTCAAAAATACACACACACACACACACACACACACACACACACACACACACATATATGTATATATATATATATATAACCTGTTCCTAAATATAACCTGTTCCATCCATATAATGCTACCGGTATGTATGTTTTCAGGGCTAACTGTTTAGCACTGGACAGCCAATTGATGTGCTCTTCCCTGGGGGAGCACCACCTCTCCTGTTCCCCTCTTTCCTCAGTTGCCTGTAGTTCTTTGTCTAGGGTAGAAGCCTTGGGGACTTTTCTCCATCAAGTTTGGCATGTTCATTGGTTCAAATCCCATTTGTGCAGTTGTGTTGGTGAGATTTTATGGGTGTAGCTTTTGATACTACTAAGAGACACAATCTCACAACAAACTCCCTAATCCTTTGGCTTTTACTGTGTTTCAGACCCCTCTTCTGTAATGTTCCCTGAGCCTTAGGTGTGGGAGTGTAAATGTATCCGTTGGGATTGGGCTCCACAGCCCAGCATTTTGATTGGTTGGGTTTTCTGTAGTGGTCTCTGTCTATTGCAAAGAGAAGTATCATGCTGAGGGGTGAAGACTACACTTCCATGTGGGAATAAGGACCAATGTTTATAGATTGTTGTTAGGGACTGTGCTGGTTTAGTAAATTAGTGATTGTAACTTCACTAATAACCATCATTTCCTTTACACTGAATAGTTAGCTAGGTTTCCAGTACGAGGCATATTTTGCCCCCTGTTGAGTGGCTCTTAAGTCCAATTAAAGAGCTTTTGGTTACTGCCAAACTGTTTGTGGCTTAGAGTTATTGTGCCATCCTGGCATTATCTTTTTTAAAAGCTAAAACTTGAAAACAGTATAAATGTGCATGTGTAGAAGGATGGCAGTAGAATAGGTATGTTTGCTGCATATAATAGAATGCCACAAAACAGACCATTGCATCCTTTGTTTAAGATTAGCTGTCTGTCCACTGTATGCCAAATGCTCTCTAGGTTCTGAGGATATGCTGGTAAATAGTACACATTCTTTTGAGTCATTGAACTTGAGTTCTGACAATTAAAGTGAATGGAGATAAGAAATGCATGCAGATAGGGGAAAGCTGGAAGCCAGAGAGTTGATCTTTCCCAGGAGTTGAGCACACCAATTGGCTGTCCAGTGCCAAGCAGTCAGCCCTGAAAACATGCATACAGGTAGCTTTATAGGGATTGAACAGGTTATATTTAGGAATGTGTGTGTGTGCACATATATATGCATGCAATAATAATCAGTGATAAAAGAGGCCATTAATTTGAAGGAGAATGGGGAGGGGTGTATGGAAGGACTTGGAGGAAAGAAAGGGAAGGGAGAAATGTTATGATTATAATCTCAAAATTAAAAAAAATCATGCAAGTTTTGTTTTTAAAGTTATCAAGCTTTGTGCTTAAGATTTATTTTTCTCTTTTATGTATACTTAATTAAAATGTTGCTTTCAAAAACTAGTAAGCTCAACTTTCATTACCAAGTATGTTACAAAAGTGTTCCTCTATCTTAAAAGAGATGTGAAAAATTCATACATCATAAAAATAACTTATTTAAAATGCACAGTTCAGTCAATTTGATATATTCAGATTTGTATGACAGTTACTATAGTCAATATTTAGAACAAAACTCATCTTTCCCTCAAACCTTTGTGCCATTAGCATTCACTCCCAATTACCCCTGATATTCTGGGCAGACACTGAGCCATATCTGTTTATATAGATTTACCTATTCCGGACAGTTCATGTAAGTGGAATAGTATTATTGTTGTTGGTT
>CABHPH010029113.1:0-23897 GCA_902168325.1 Peromyscus nudipes | reverse complement strand
TTGCTGTTTCCCTCTAAAAGATGGGCAATATTTTCCTTACCCCCACCACTTCCATGTTAAATATCTCTATGATATCCAATGATGAGGAGACAGACAGTTTGGACCCTGAGAAATCTGTCAAGGAGAATGCAGCTATCATTAAGTCATGCACTGCTCCCCCTTCTGCTCCACCAAAACTGTAGGCAACTATGCCTTCACTGTGGTATTCTTGGGGCTATCTACCCCGGTACCTGCCTACCTCAAGAGGTGGCTACTCTCCAGTGGTCTTACAACCCTGACAGTCTGAACCACTGTCAGTCTTTAGGCCCATTCTAGTGGAGTGCCAGACGAGGTCATTAGCATTTTTTTCTGACAGCCAATAAGCTGTACATGCAGTTTGTGTGCTGGCCTTTTCTCAAGTCAAAAACTCACTGATCCCCATCTCCAACACTATGTTGCTCATACAAGATGTCCTAAATCAGATGACTGAGCATTGATACCTGTCACACATTAGATTAGATCTCATTTCCAAATTATCCAGAATATTGGCTTAAAGAAATGAGGTCACAGACACCATCCTATTAGCAGCCAGTATGGATCTCCTAGAGTAAGTCAGGGCTCTTCACCAGCAATTCCATCTGTCTCCACAGAAGTTGCATAGACTTCTTCCAGAATTACTGGTTTCCCATTGTAAACATTTGTCCTGGGCATGTGCCTCTTATACTCCTCTTGACCTCATAGGACTGCTTCAACATGCAGAGGTTAATCCCTGAGGCTTGTTGCAGATGGATGTCATGCATCATGCCCCCTTTGGCAATCTTAAATATGTTCATGTGATAATAGATATCTATTCCTCCTTTGTTTATGCCCTTGCCCTTTCTGGAGAGAAGGCTGTCAATGCTATCAAGGCCCTCAAGTCAGCCATGGTAGTTATGGGGGTACCTTGGGCACTTAAGATTGAAAATGACCCTGCATATGCCTCTCAACAATTCAATGACTTTCTGGGGTTCTGGAAGATTTCCCATACCACCGGCATCCTCTACAATCCACAGGGACAAGCCATGTGCAGAGGACCAATAGAGCTCTTAAGGAGCTGTTGACAAGGACTATCATGCCAGAGGCTAGAAAAGATCCTCATCTGGCCTTAACAGAGGTCCTTTTCCATAGAACTTTCTCAGTTTTTATGACAAGGGGCTAGACGGGCCTACAAGCACTGGGCATCTCTGCCAAGGAACATGCCCTTGTCCCTGTTGAGATGGAGTGTAGCTAGAGTTTTCCTACTGGGCCCACAGTCAGGACAAATCTCTGTCACCCGCCAGTCCCACAGCCGCTCAGACCCAACCAAGTAAACACAGAGACTTATATTGCTTACAAACTGTATGGCCGTGGCAGGCTTCTTGCTATCTGTCCTTATATCTTAAATTAATCCATTTCTATAAATCTATACCTTGCCACATTGCTTGTGGCTTACCAGCATCTTCACATGCTGTTTGTCATGGTGGCGGCTGGCAGTGTCTCCTCAGCCTTCCACTTCCCAGAATTCTCTCCTCCTTGTCCCACCTATACTTCTTCCTGCCTGACCACTGGCCAATCAGTGTTTTATTTGTTGACCAATAAGCAACATGTTTGACATATAGACCATCCCACAGCAATGGAGAGAACCTATCTCTCTTGAATGGGAACCACCAGCCCCCGTGCTAACCCATGGGAGAGCGTATGCTTGTATTTTTCCTCAGAGTGCCACTATGCTAATATGGATCCCAGCAAGAGATATGTTCCTAACCACAGATCAGCCTGCTTACACCAAGGAGGAAAAAAACCCAGGATGGGTAATATATATATATATTCCCCTTTTTTGCTGTCATTGCCCCTCTAAAGGCTGAAAACTTGTGGGGCCTCACTTATCACCATTATGTATGACATATTTTGAGATGAGGAATGTTAGTTCAGTAGGCCAGAATCTGGCTAAATATATTAAGGGCCCATGGTCAGCTCAGTTTCTATATTATCCATTACAGCTTATACACAAAATTTTCCAATTAAATCAGACAAGGGCATAGGTTCTGACCTTTGATTCTTTATTTTTTGAAAAAGGTTGTCATGATATAAAGAGACTCCTGAATTTTCACTTACGTTTTGATTGGTGCGGTGGTGCTTTTAATCCAACTCTACAGGTGTTAATGGCTCTTAGAAATCCAACTCATAGCCCTCCATAGGAGGTTATGCATGCCTGGGTTTTTCAAATTCAAAAGGCTACTGCCTGACCCTCCTCCCCACCCAGGGTGATTCCCCAGGGATGGACATTTCTTCAAGGACTGATAGTTAATGACAGGTAAGAGCTTGTTTTAGAAGCCAACCTAAGACAGGCACAATCCAGTTGCTGAGCCCCCCTGAGGTGAGGTCAACAAGGCTGGAGCAAAGAACTCTGACTCCTGCTGAATATCCATGCAATAAAATAAAAGGGTGGCTATATAGTAGGACAGGTCCATAGCGTTGAGGAAATTGGTTTAAACCAGTTGCCAAGGCATGCACATAACATACTCCCTTATGAACTAGCCTGGAGTCTGCCTGAGGGTCTAGCAACAGGTGCTGTCAGATTTCCTGATTGCACCTAGCCAATGGGGGACAGCCATGCAATGCCACCAGATTGGGACACAGCTTGGGTGCTGGGAGGAGGTTCTGTAAGGCCTTCATGGTTATTGAATAAAGGTTTTTGTTGTTTGCCTTCAACTGACTCCAGGTGCCTGTGCCATTGAAGCTGTGCCTTCTCTCCCCCCAACCCCCACCCCAGGGAGTCATTAGAATCCAGGAACAAGAGTCGATACTAGGCTGTTTTGAGATTTTCTCTACCCATGGAATTAATCCAAATCGGTTCACTTTAGCCTCTGGCAGACTCTTTGGACAAGGGCAAAAAGCAGCCCTTCATCAAAATATCACAAGAATACACTCTAGGCAACATACTAAAATTCTTATCCTCTGAAACCTCTTGAGCCTCCCCCCTCCACACACACACACATTTCAAATCATTCTCAGCACCACTGTCTTCCATGCTACTACTAATATGGCCAATTAAGCAGGGCTTAAAGCATTCCACTGTTTTCCTTACCCAAAGTACCAATGTTCAAATTCCTTCAAACAAAAACATGGTAAAGCCTATCACAGACATAACCCCATCCCTGATACCAACTTCTATCTTAGGGTTTGTATTGCTGTAAACAGACAGTTCTTATAAAGAAAAACATTTAATTAAAGCATAGCCTCACAGTTTCAAAAGTTTAGTCCATTATCATCATGGCAGGACACAGTGGCATACAGGCAGACACAGCGCTTACTATACCTTGTTGCTTTCAGGCAACAAGAAGTGAACTGTCTCACTGGGTGCAGCTTGAGCATATATGAAACCTCAAACCCTGCCTCCACAGTGACACACTTCCTCCAACAAGACCACACCTACTCCAACAGGGCCACACCTCCTAATAATTCCACTCCCTTTGTGGGCCATTTTCTTTCAAATCACCACAGAGGTGTAGGAGATCTGAGAGGAGATGTGGAAGGGGAAAGAAAATGATCAAAATATAATGTATAGGGAAGAAATTAAGTAAAAGTTAAACAATAAAATGTCATTATTATTGAAATGTAATAAATAGCATGCTTATTTAAAAAGTGAAACCTTATAAAATAATAATGCTATACTCATTTTTTATATTTCTTTTACTGGTTACAGATTCACACAAAAATTTTGATTATAGTTTCCCCTCCCTTATTCCGCTGAAATTATCCCTATGCTCCCTTCCATTTGAATTCAAACCCTTTCTCTCTTTCATTAGAAAACAAATAGGCATTCAAAGAATAATAATAAAATAAAATAAGACAAAAAACAAAATAAACAAACCATAATAGAATAAAGCATACAAAATAAAAAGAGCCAAAAAAAAAAAGCACAAGAAACACATATACATGCAAAAGTGGTTCTAGGGCAACAGAAGTATAAGAATAAATTTTTTATGTATCAGGAATAAGCTTTCCAATTTACCAACACCTACAGTCATTGAAGCCTCTCCAGTCAGTGAAGCCTCTTCCAGAAGCTTGGAGAGTTCTAAAAGCCGGTGGTGTGATCCATTATACAAACATAAGGAGATAAATGACTGCAATTATCCTGATTCACCAACTGTGAGAGGCAGTGGATTTGGTGACTCTGTGTGTAAAAATTTTGACAATTTGCAGAAAATTAAGGAAATGCAGAATGTGTAGTAGAGTAAGGTACTTATAATACTGGCTAAGGCAGTTTGAGGATTATAATTAATATGAGTGTTCCCATCTTGTATTCTTAAGAATATATTACTAAGCTGTTAAAAACAATGACATTTGGAAAATTGCTGGCCAAAGGATCAAACTAGAAAAGATCATCCTCAGTGAGGTAACTCAGACGCAGAAAGGCAAACATGGTGTGTACTCACTTATAAGTGGATACTAGTCATAAAGTAAAGGAGAATGGTGCTAAAATCCACACACTCAGAGAGGCTAAGTAACAAGATGGGCTCAAGTGGAGGGGAGGCATTGCATGAATCTCACCGTGAAGGGGAAATAGAATGGACGTTGCCAGTGGACAAGGGGAGGGCTCTGGGAGGGGATGTATGGACACGGATAGACCAGGTAGAGGGAGGATGGAAAGAGAGTACAGAGAAAAATAACTAGAATATGGGGGCATCTCTCTGATGGGCTAGAATCTTAAAGGAATGGAAACTTCCAGGAATCTATGAGGGTAACCCTAGCTGAGACTTCTAGAAATAAAGGATATAGAGCCTAAACCAGCCATCTCCTGTTAACAGTCAAGACTTCCAGTGGAGGGACTGGGACACCAACATAGCCACAAACCCTTCAACCAACAATTTGAACTGCCAACAAGATGTGCTGGAGTAATGATAGCACCAAAAAAAGTGACCAACTAATGACTGGCCCAGCTAGAGACCCACACCCTGAGAGGGAGCTCACCCTGAGGGCTAGGACCCAGAGACATGATACCATAGAAACCTAGGACAGAACCAAAAATGACTGGTCAAAAATAAATAAATAGATGATAGATAGATGATAGATAGATAGATAGATAGATAGATAGATGATAGATAGATAGATAGATAGATAGATAGATAGAGAGATACAGAGATAGATAGATAGAAAGATAGATAGATAAACTAATATAAATAAAAGATAAGTCAGTGAAATGATTCCTAATGATATTTTGCTATATTCATAGATTACTGCCTAGCCCAACTGTTATCAGAGACTTCACCCAGAAACTGATGGAAACAGATATAGAGACTCAGAGTAAAACATTAGGTGGAGTTCAGGGAATCCTGGGGATGAGGGAAGAGTGGAAGAAAAGATTGTAGAAGCCAATGGGGTGAAGGGCACCACAAGAAAAACCCACAGAATCAATAAACATGGGCTCATAGGAGCTCACAGAGACTGAATTTGAGGATCAGGGAGGCTGTAAAGGACTGACTTAGGCCCTCTGCATATATGTTACAGTTGTGTAGCTTGGTCTTCTTGTGGGAATCCTCAGGGTGGAAGCAGGGGTTGCCTCTGCTTTTGGGCCCTATCCTCTTACTGGATTGTCTCATCCAGCCTTTATAGAAGAGGAGGTGCCTGGTCTCACTGCAACTTGATATACCATGGCTGGCCCTTAATATCCATGGAAGTCTTGCCCATATCTGAAGAGAAATAGAGGAGGAGTGGATGGGGAGGGAGGAGAAGGGGAGTACAAGGAACTGGGAGGAGAGGGGGAACTTTGGTTAGATTATAGAAACAAAAACCAAACTAACAAACAAAAAAGAATGTGCTGGTACAGATATTTATGTTTTCATTTTTCAATTACTTTGTCATACAATGTAGCATCAACTAAGAGAATACCAGTGGTTATCATATTTAAGTTTTGAGATATCAAAATAATAGTTACTCAGGGGATGCAGCTACATATTCTAAAATGTGCAGTTGTATGAGGGATTCTTATATCATGTTAGGCCTAATTATGATCTGGTTATTGTTTTATTTTTTTGGAACTTTAGCATGACATAAGGAGATATGATTGTGTGTCAAATTGACAAGGGGTGGACTTGTGTTGGCTATTCTTGGTTGTCAACTTGTCTACATCTGGAAATAACTAAAAACCAAATGGCTGAGTAATCCTGTGAGGGATTTTTCTATTTTTCTTAACTAAATCATTTGAAGTAAAAGGATTCATTTTTAATATATGTGTTTGGAGCTGGGAAAATATACCTGTAATCCAGATCATTTGAGGTGAGAAAATGCATCTGTAATCTGTGCCATACTTTCTTCTGGCAGCCTATAAAAGGACTGGAAGATGAAAGTTTTCATTCTTAACTTCTTGCTTTCTCTTCCAAGTCTATTTCTTCACTGGCACCAGAGTCTACTTCTTTGGGATTCTAGCTTATACTGAAGACCAGCTAAGACATTAGTCTTCTAGACTGGACAACTACTGGAGTCTGGGACTGTCACTGGTAGACACCCATTGTTGGACTAGATGGACCACAGCCTGTAAACCATTCTAATAAAAATCCCATATATATAATATATATTAGAATATACAGAATATACATTATTCATCAGAATATATATTATAATACATATTTTATGTATAATCTATTCATTTTATATATGTTCTATCCATGTATAGAATACATATTTAATATATGTTCTAATATATATATATATATATATACATATATTCATTCTATAACTTCTGTTACTCTAGGGAGCCCTGACTAGTGGATATATAGAGACACACAGATTCATGTACAAAGGAAACCCTTGAAAACACAAAAGTGAAAGCAATAATATATACACAAGGGACTTGAAAGGTTAAAAAATATGCAGTGACAAAACATTATGATACAAAGAACCTCTAAAGATGCCATTGAGTTTGTTTTGTGTTAGCCATCTACTGCCGGGAATAGGGTCTTCCTTAAGAGTGATTTGAATATCCAGTGAGACTCTAATGGATAAAACTAAATTTTCATTTTGAGTGGTTCTTAACTTCGGGTAGTTTCTTCATTAGAGTTGGGTCTAATGTCCCCTTTTCTCAACACTGGTAACCACATTTGGTGCAGACCTATGCTGTATTATTGTTTTGTGAAAGATGATTTTTTTTTTAAAAAAAATGGTTAAGAGAAGAAAACGTTAATTTATTTTGTTAATGTAAGTTCTCCAGACTATATGATGATATTTCCCATCCTTCACTTTTCCTTGTAACTTTTACTTGTTTGCTATTATTTTCTGTTAATTTGAAGGACACTACTAAGAAGTACTTGAAGAAAATATCTCCATTTCTCCCATTTTTTTTCATTCTTAGGAAGTCTTAATTTTTGTTTCCGTTTTGAAAGACAGTTTTCCTGGACAAGACTTTTGTTATTAACTTCTCTTCTGCTCAGTTGAACATATCTTTTTGGTGTCTTTTAGATAAATTTTTGTAAACAAATCAGTTTCTAATCCTATTTTTTGTTTTTTAAATCTTTTTCTTTTTGTTTTTACTTCTACTTGTGTGTCTGCATATGTGAACTGTGGAAGCTAGAAGAGAGTGTTAGATCCTCTGGGGCTGAAGTAGCAGGTGTTTCTGAGCTGTTTGGGTGTTGGAAACAGAACCTGGTCCTCTTCAAGAGCTGTTCTGCTCTTAACCTCTGAACTATCTCTGCAGCACCTGGCCATGTTTAGAGTAGTCCACTTTTCTCCTATGACCTTGGCC
The DNA here is from genome assembly GCA_902168325.1 of Peromyscus nudipes. NCBI lineage: Eukaryota > Metazoa > Chordata > Mammalia > Rodentia > Cricetidae > Peromyscus > Peromyscus nudipes. The sequence goes on along the minus strand of CABHPH010029113.1, from coordinate 16,159 downwards.
ATGACTTATAGTGCTATAAATAATTTTTTAAATTTTTTTATCATCCTTATATTCCTTGAGCTTTTAAATTTTGATCAATATTTTTCATCATTTATTGTACTGAAAGTTTCAAGATTGTATGTCTTTATTTTTTATACTTTTAGGAAATAAGTTTTCCATTTGGAAGACAGGAAAGCATAGAACTCACTGTGTAACCCAGGCTGGTCTCAAGCTCATAATAATCCCCCTGTCTTTTCCTTTATTACTGAGGTTACAAGTATGAGCCAACACAGCAGAACACAGGTTGGAATGCTTCCTCCTTTTTATCTCATCAAGCCGTGTCTGTCTTTTTGGCAACAAGGAGTCTCCACTCCAGTTAAACCTGAACTGGACTATGGGCTTGCCCAAGGATGTAAGCAGACTGAGGCAGGAGATAGCAGGCTTTTATGTTTCATCCTCAAATCTCTTCTAGTGTTTTATTGATACATGATTCTCAGTGTGCTGCTTCCCCATGACTGATTTCCAGAGCCCTGAAAATCATAGTAAGAAATGTGTTGTGTTTCACACTTATTTAGAGGAAAAGTTTTTTTGCCACTTACTTTCCTGCTACAAAAATCCAGAAAGCTGATACTTTCTTCTTTCTGTTTTTAAACTGTATCTCTCTCAATATCTTACATGACCATATATTTCTCATTAGAGTAACAGTTTAAAACTAGTATTTTCTAAGTCCACTTTCTGTTTCCTATAGAACACAGTTTTCATGTTTGGGCCTTGCTTTTCTATGTATACAGTGAAACATCTATTGTATTTCATTTTCTTATTTTTAAAAATACATTTTAAAGTTATTTACTCATTGTTATATGGTATGATGTATGTATATTAAGCTTTACTATAAAAATATTTGTGTTATCCTTTGTTCTGAGTTTATTACTTTGATGAGATAGTTTCAGAGTTGAGAGCACTGTGTGCTTTTCTAGAGAACATGACTACAATGCCCAGAACCCACCTGGAGGATCAAAACCTTCTATAACTCCAGTTCTAGGGGATACAAGACCCTCTTCTTGCCTTTGAGGATAATGGGCACATACATAGTGCACTGCTACACATATAGGCAAAACATCCCCACACATAAAATAATTAGAAAAACAAAACAAAACAAAGAAAAAACCTTCTTCCATTGTTTTCTCCCACTAAACAAGAAAAGTCCTGCCCAAGTTGAAGGTGGAAGATACATTTTTATTTCCTTGTAATATCCTAATTTCTGTTGTTTAACAAAGTTATCTGGTGGGAAGTTACTTTCCTGAGGTACTAGGATTCTCAATAACACTTCTTTAATTATGTGAAAAGGAGATGATTTATAAAACTTTTGTATTTCTTTAGAGTTTATTATTCATTTCATTGCAAATTAATATAATAACCTAAAAATAATAATTGCCTTCCCCTTTGTGTTGTATTTTAAAAGCACTGTGTTAGCCCTCATCCCTTCTGTGAGTTTGATATTATATTTATTGGAATTTCAAAGCAAGAATCTCTGTGGAATAAAATAGTGTAATATCAGGAGACAGAGGAGGAAAGCCTATGGACATTACATTACACACACACACACACACAACAGAGAGAGACAGCATAATTAAGATTTCTGTTCTATGAGTTATCAAAATGTACATCATCATGTTACCTTTTTTATTTTCTTATTTGATTTTATTTAGAAAACATTAAAAATAATCAAAGTCACAAAAAATAGTTTCTTTCCATCTAATAACAAATGATAATCATGCAATTCAGATTCTCAGATAGATATAAAAGCTCAGTTTCTACAATCTCAAGTGCTCAGAGCTAAATAGTTAGGATACCACGTCAAATTTTTGCATCTGATTTCATGAGAGAAATCACTTTTACACCCTTTAAATGGGCAGACTTGTAGAAAGCAGACAAAAAAAGTGATAACATATGTCTCTCTTTGGATGACGATGTCCTAAAAGACAGTAAGTTAAGATTTGCTGCCTTTCAAGTGAAAACAATGTTTAGGAGCATAAACTCAAGGGAATGTAGACTCTTCTGTGTGGCCCAACCTCTCCAGCATGCTCCACAGCACACTCTTTTCTTTCCATCTGCTTCTCCACTCTGCAGATCACTGTCCTGGGATCAGAGGAAATTGTGCAGAAAAGTACAGAAATAAAATCCAAATATGCTTTCCCTGACATCCCATGCTTTAGAGAACAACCAAAAACCATGTTAAGTTCACTCCCCTCATTTGTTCGCATTTTATTTTCTATCTGATTGGCTAGTTATGACACAAATATGTGAGTCTCATAGAAATTCCAGTAGTCAACACACATTCTCCTGTTTTCTATTAACAACAACAAATCTCATTCCACCTCCAGAAAAGTGGGATAAGATTTGCACTAATAAAGCCTTGTTTTCACAGCTGAGGACATATCTTAATAGATGGGAGCAGCTGCCATGCAGGCTTTACAACTTGTGTTTTGGTCCCCACAACCTGTGTAAAAGCCAGATATAATAGCGTAAGTGTCAGCTCTAGGAAGGAATTCCTGTGGGCCGGTGGAAAATGAAGACAGGGAGGTAACTAGAAACACATAGGCCATCTAGTAGAAATTATGCAGTTGCACAGAGATTCTGTGCAAAGAGGTGAGGACCCAAAATCAAAGCTTGTCCTCTGATCTTAAATACATGCTGTGTCATCTGTTCATTCCAAACAGCACACATGAATAAGCCCACATACACATATTCTCACATGTTACACACATAATATACACAGTACATATTGATTATTTGTTTCAAATACACTAAAATGGATTTATTTCAGATTTTATCTTTTTCAAGAAAGACAAAATATTCAAAGTAGAATTTGTAGATCATAGGAATAGTTTTGCACATATATGAAGATATACATACATAAATGAATATATACACATACATATATATGCATACACACGACCATATATATATATGATATATATATATGCACACACACACACACACACACATAGTTAATCAAGAATTTAACCTGGTCATTGATTCAAATTTCTATGCAAGTCCATGAATGTTTAAGGAAGGTTCAAACAAATATCAATCTCAAAACTATTATGGAGTTAAAATGTACATTATGATAATCCTAATAAATACATCGAAATAGCAATAGACAATTTAGTACAACCTCTTTCTCTATAGTCATATTGTAAGGAGCTAAAGGAAGTTTTGCAGAATGCTTTTTCTAGTAGGACAGGGTAGTTCACATAAAGAAAATAGAATTGATATTTTGAGAGGTCAGATCATCTTTAGGACTTTTAAGGATGTACAGTTTTAGATGAGAAAACAAGAAGAAAACTTTACAGATGAAGTGGAATTTTGAAATAAATGACTGAAAGTTGGGTTTTTGGTTTATTACAAAAATCAAAGAAGCTAAAAACTTTGCATACACTTACAAACACCATTTGGATCTCCTGGTCTGAAGCTTAACAAGGAACACAAAATTAGGTTTATAAAGCTACATGTCTCTTTTTCTTTTAGTGTTGTCACTAATTTAAAAAGATCAAAGATGATTAAAACTGTGTATTATTTCTACTCTAACTTCCTGTTATGCATTTCCAAGTAGGATTGTAAGGGTGAAGTTGATGTGGGTGTTTATAAGATCCATAGAATGTAAAATCAATTTAAAGACATACTCAGTTTAAATTTTAACTGTGAATATATATATTTCCCCCCCTCTCTCTCTCTCTGTGTGTGTGTGTGTGTGTGTGTGTGAGAGAGAGAGAGAGAGAGAGAGAGAGAGAGAGAGAGAGAGAGAGAGATTGACTAAAATTGTATTACCCTTGGCTTCTAGTACCTGAGTTTGAGCACTATATGCATGGAGAGATTTATCGATATAGCTTCATCACCTCTGACAGGACTGTAGTTGCACTGTTTTCTCACAAAAAAATATAAAAAAGAAAAAAGGAAAGAAAAGAAAAAGATCCTTCAGTAAGTCAATTCATGAATAAAGGTGGAAAGGCTTGGTCTTTCTAAAAAGTATGCAGCAAAATCTTTGTCAGACAAAGACAGACAGAGTATCAGATCAATAATGTGGTTACTGAGTTTTGTATAGGATTACTTATCTTAAAAGATTATAGTCTATATTACTTAATATATGTAACATTTGTTAGTGTTAATTATTATATTTCCTGTTGATTTGTTTCTTCTAACACTTTAATGGCTGCTTTTATATTTTTATATTTCACACCAATTTTCTTAAAACGAACAATGCCAAACAGTATGCTGGTTACCAAAAATGCCTTTACTCTATGTTTGCTTCCTTGTTTGTTTTTTGGTGGTTGAGGTTGTTGGCAATGGAACCCAAGTCTTCATGTACGATAAATGAGGCTGTACCACTGAGCCACACTCCATCCTTAAATTTATAAAAGTGAATCCATGCTTTCTGCTAGCTTTTTGCTTATTTGTTTGTTTTTGTATCAAAGTACTTCTTTAAAATACAGTATACAACACCATCAGAATTCTGTTAAAGTATAAAATTAAAAGGAATGCTACAGACCCTATCAATTAACAGAACAATTAATAAAATAATGACCTTCTATGCAATAAATGTTGACAGCATGAGTTCAAATTTGAACCAGGGTTATGTGGAGAGTACATTATGTGGTTCTTCCTCAATAACAGTGAAACATTGTGAAATATTGTAGAAAAATCTCTTTAAGTCAGTTTTGTTACTGAATTAGATTATTAAGATAATAGAGAATAAATGTGACTTTAAAAGTTTTGAATTTATTTTTGATAACCACATTGATATCCTCATCATTATAAATCAGCTCAACATTGTTCGGTTAAGAACCTCTTACCTCATAGATGCTCAATTTTATATAAATATGTCTATAAAATAATCATGTCTTGTTCCATAGAACTAATTTATGAATTTAAAAAATATAATTATCTTCATGAAATAATTGTAAAACAACAACAAACACCCCCAGAAAGAAACTAGGTCATATTATCAATAGTATTTTTGTTGAATTTTAATATAACATCTTCACTTCATACTTCTAAATCCCTCACAGATCCATCCCTGGCCTCTCTAACTCCTCCTAATCTATATGTTCTGATTACATATTTATTTTTTCTGTCTTGAATAACCACAAGTCTTAGAGACCACTGTAATAGAGAGTATTGAAATATTGTAAGAGCCAGAGTTTAGGGAGAACTTGAGTGAAAGTGTCATCTGCACATAGTCCCAGCAATGTGGTTGCCTGCACAAGACTTTCAGGAGATCAAGTCAATCACTAGTCTAGCGTGCAGGTCATAGAGTCCATAAGTGTTCACTTATTGTTAACACTTGATGGCCTTTGAATCAGGGAGATTTAGAGTCATTAAGGGTATAGCATCCGGTTGGTGAACAATGCTCCAGAAGATAGCTCCAAACCTGTAAGTATAGAGGTAAAACAGCTTGGACACATTGAGTTATTTAAAAAATAACAAGTGTTTTAATTATATTTTTCATGTTTTAGTGTTAATAAAAAAATCTGTATTTTTTATGAATTTTTCTGTCTTTAATATATTAATTTAGTATTTAAGTTTGCTATTATTTAAAATTCCTAAATGCTTCTTATATTGTCGATTCTGAAATTATATTCTGAATATTTCTCTTTTTTGCTAATTTACTTGGAAAGAATAATGAATCTGTAATGTAGAAAATGTCTGTGAGAATGATATAAAGAAATGCCACAGAACACTAAATGGTGATGCCTACACATTTCTGCACACTCATGTCAACATTCTGATGAAAAAGTAGAGAGAAAATTTGGTAGAGATTCAAGAATAATTATACAGCATCTATTTGAATATCTGAAAACTAAAGTTGCTTATGTCTGAGTGTGATCCTGGCTACGAATGCACCTTCTTATAAATGATTTGAAGAGAAATCAAGATGGTAAGGCTATCACCAAGTTCAGCAAACAATAGAAACCATGTCTGTTTTGTTGTTGTTTTTATTGTTGCTTTCCCGGAAATGTAAGCTGTATTGACATGGCTTTGATAGGAAACTATAGTTATAAGTAAATCTAATTTGTTGTAAGATTACTAATTAAAACATGAACATGTACACAAATGTTCATACACATGTATGCACACGTATTTGAAAGAATTCAAATGGCAGTTCTTAAAAATCTCAGTTAAGGCCTGGTAAGAGGGATCGACAGATAATGACGTTTCCTGCCAAGTCTGAGGACATGAGTTCAACCATTGAGGCCCACATGATGGAAGAAGAGAAACAACTCTTCTGTTACATGCAGTGCACTGCTTGCTATGTACACACACACGCACACACACACGCACACACACACGCACACACACACACACACTAAATGAAAAAAAATATTGAAAACTGAACCAACTGGTAATACCATGTGTGCACATGAATAGTTGATTAAAAATTAGAAGTGAATCAGAAAATATCTAGAACTCAGATATCATTAATGTAAAACTTCTGTGTCAGTTAAATTTTGTCAAATAAGTAAATTTTTCATTTTATCACATTAAGGCAAATATAAATTAGAGAGAACATGCAGTCTTGTATTTGTGACTGTGAGTCAATTTGCTTAATGTACATTACAGATGTATCTATTTTCTTTTAAGTTTCATAATGTCACTTTTCTTTGTAATGATCATCATTCTACCATGGGTATGCAGTGCATTTTCATTATCCATTTGTCTCTTGATGGGAATTAAACTAGTTTCCATTTATTTGTCACTTCGAAGAGAGCAGCAGTGTACACGGTTGTACATATATCTCAGTGACAGGATAAAAACCCCGTGTTCTCATAATTTGTAATGTATGCATGCGTGAATGAACAAATGCATGTATGAATGTATATAAATGTGTTTAAACATGCGTGATGTCTATAAAGCTAGAAAGGAAAATAGAAGAGGGTAAAGTGAGGCTCTAGGAAAGATAGAGGAGTGACATGATAAAGATATGAGAGGGTGGAGAATTACCAGCACAGAAAGGGACACAAGGAGGAAGAGGAGACGACTGGAGAAGATAATTTACTAAGACTCATATTGTTTGAACATGTCACAATGATATCTAATACTTTAAATGTCATTTACAACATACATTTTAATAGTTTATGTCTCAGAAAGACAGCTCAGTGGATAATGTCACTCTACCAATCCTGCAGACCGGAGTTAGGTCACTGAGATCCGAATAGTGGAAGAGCAGAAGTAACTCCTGTAAGGTGTCATCTGATCCCCACATATCCTCCCTAGAAAGCATGTCTCCCCCAATTAGATATGAAAAATGTTTAAGTGACTTTAAAACAAGCCTAAAGGGCACATATGACTGGAAAAGTGGTCACAGTAGCCTAGTTTTGTAAAGAATGTCATTGTTTAGATAGTGAAAGTCAGGATGTTGAATAGACTGGAAGATCATGCAATTGACATATCGAGTATTTCCATATTTCAGGTGAAGAATCAGAGACTAAATCTAGATATGCGGGCCCACATCTACCATTAAATACAGTGAGTGAGTCCTGCTGTTTGTCTGCTGGCTCCTGCAAAAGGCCGCAGCAAATGACACACATGCACCACTAAGATCCCTTCATGGAACACAGAATCCCTGTTTGCAGCCAAAACGCTTTAGTTTCAGATTACTCCACACAGTGCCCTCAGCAGCCCCAGAACTGTGATGAGAAACATATAGACCTTGCTTAACACATTTCCAGTCATTCAGCCAGCTTTCACTGTGGAATGAGCTTTAGGATCAACAAATGACCTCATTCATTTCAAAAGAGGTCTATAAATATCTCTGCATGTGTATAAACAGTTTAAACAGACTCATTAACAACTGTCTCAAATTTCGAGTTCTACTGATTTGAATGAGCTCTTTGGTTTTGTAACAGATGTATTTAAAAATCATTGAGGTGATCATAATGTTTCAGACTTGTCCATTTTTATTAGCTGGTGTAACTTCACATCATACAGCCTTTGTGAAATTTTGACTATGGAAGTTTTCTGAAATGAATAGGTGGTTTTCAGATCTGTGTAGGTGTTGCCTTTGCAACATTGGTGCTTTGACATTCCCTAAAATAATTATAAAGAATATTCTGCATTGTCCTTCAGGAGAGTATCAAGGGAAGCCAGAATGGGGTTAAGCTGGGTTTATGGAGTACACATCACAGAAGAAATGAAAGCATTTGCCTGAGAAATCAAAGGATCACAAAAATCAGAAGGGCAGGCCTGACTGTTCATAGGGGAAATGCCTTCTGTCTATGGCAGTGTGGTTCACTACACCTGAGGAATCAGAACATGACATTACACAGAATTCTCCAGATGGGTATACAGATGAACCACTTAACTGGAAAAAAAAATGAATGGAGAGAAAAATCTCATCTGAGAGAATGAGTGAGGAGCAGGGAGAAAACACATTCATTTTTGCTGTTTGGGCTCACAATAGGGAATACAAATAAATAAATCTCCCATATAGAATCTTTTTATTTTAAAAAAAGTAAAGCAGATCACTTCTAAGTCCCAAAATTGTAGACTTACATGAACAAGTTAAAATATAAGTAATAGATAAATATTAACCTCTCAAATACATGGTTTAAAGAAAATATAAAAAATAAGGAATTGCATGAAAGTTTCAAAGCAAAACATATGCCAGAAGTTTTACTGTTATTTCAAAATCTATTCACCATGAACTCATAAAATATGAGGAAACATTTATTAGTGACTCTTCTTTCAGGTTCTGGCTACTTTTGTCAACTTGACATAAACCAGTGTCACCTGGGAAGAGAGAATTTCATTTGCATCTATCAGATTGGTTTGTGGCCATATTTTTCAGTCATTTCCTTGATTAGTTATTAATGTGGAAGGGCTCATCTTACTACGGGTGGTCTCAATTCTGGGCAGGTGGTCATGTAATGAAACAGGAAAGCAAATCTAGCAAGCCATAAAAATCAAACCAGTAAGCTGCATTTCTTTGTGGACTCCACTTCGGCTCGTGCTCTGGTTTCTCTTGATGATGTACTATAACCTGTAAGCCACAGAAACACTTTCCTCTCCAAGTTGCTTTTGGTCACAGTGTTTATCACAACAAGAAGCAAGCTAGAATGCTTCATAATGAAAATATCCCAATGACAATAATATATATATATATATATATATATATATATATATATATATATATATATATATATAGTGGTTATCATCCCAGTCATCATTTATTGTCATGAATGCCAGGCTGCGCTTAAAATATGTAGTGCAGTAGAAAATGGATTATTGTTTAAGATATACATACCTGAAATTTCACCCACACACAAGATTGTTATTAACCACAAATTTTGAAATAATCTACTTTGAATGTTTGAGAATTTTATAATACACACACACACACACACACACACACACACACACACACACACACACACTACCTTTTGCTTTTTCATAGATACTGCTTCCTGCAAGATTGTTTTGGTTACATGTCATCATTGTGATAGCTAGGTGACGCATCAGTTGGTAAGAGGAGGGGAGTAGAGAGTGGGGAAGAAAATGGGGTATAAGAATTAATAGCTTATAAAGCTCATGTTCTTTGCAGTTTGTATTAATTCCATTGATGGAGGTATACATTGGAGTAGAATGGCTGTTTTCCATGTTCAATTTACAAATTGATATAAATTCAATCATTAGCCAAATCTAACCTAGAATAGTATCAGAATGGTAATTTAAATAAGCAGAGTCACACCAAAGGTAAGACTATTAAAACTACTTCAGTATAATCCTAAATAAAAATAAAATATAATCCTAATAAAAAAGGAAACCAGGACACACCAGTTATGACTTGTATGCACAGTACAAACCATCATACTCTACCCGTGTCACCCTAAGTTTATGTAAATATCTTCTGTTTATATTGTTCTTCCAATTAATGGTTCACTTTCATCAACCAAGACAGGCATGGTTGTGTAATATTTATTTACATATTTTCTATTTGCATGGGAGAGATGGAGCAATCAGAAATTATATGCACAGCAGCTCATGATAACCTCCTATAGCTTTACACTGGCCAATCTAGATAATCTTCCTTCATATACTGTAAGCACAATACTTGAATATATTTGCTTACTACAAACAACCTACCTGTAAAAGTTCTCCTAATTGGAGAAACCCTACCTTTGTTACATTACAGTGCTCTGTCCTCTTACAGTACATTTACAAAGCTATTTTTTGTACTGTGGTTTAATTGGTGAATTCATTCATTACCTAACAATCTTCTCCTTATTACTATAGTGGCTGGTCACCTACTACACAATTTGAGTTAGAACACAAACTAGAAAAGAAGCACAGCAGAATTATCAAATTGTTTAACATATTTACACATTAAGTTGTGAAAGTGAAGAAAACTGTAACAATCACAGTCCTGATTTCTATTACAGATTTGTGTTCCTAATTATTTCCCTACCAATTCTGTTAAGGCTTCAGTTGTCAACTTAAAACACATGTGAAGAGAAAACCCTGGCTCAAGAATTGCTTATAGTGTGTGCTTATAATACACACTGGGAGAAAAAAGTGAGCATCTTCACCAAATGGTACTGGTCAAACTGCATGTCTGCCTGTTGAAGAAGGCAAATAGATCCACATTTATTAGCCTGCACAAAACAACTCCAAGTGGATCAAAGACCTCAACATAAATTAGACACACTGAACCTGATAGAAGAGAAAGTGAGGAGCAGACTGGAATGTATCAGCACAGAAGGCAACTTTCTGAACAGAGCCATAGCACAGGCATAAGATCAATAGTAAATGGAACCTCGTGAAACTGAAAATGTTTTGTAAGGCAAAGGATGCCATCAAAGAAGAAATTCAATTGGCCTGGAGACAATGTAAGAAATGTTCAACATCCTTAGCCATCAGGGAAATGCAAATCGAAATGACTCTGAGACTCCTTCTTACACACGTCAGAACAGCTAAGTTCAATAACACCTGTGACAGCTCATGCTGGCAAGGATGTAGAACAATGATAATGCTGCTCCATTGCTGATGGGAGTATAAACTTGTTCAGCCACTATACAAATCAATATGGCACTTCCTCAGAAAACTGCGAATCACTCTACCTCAAGAGCCATCTATACCACTCTTGGGCATATATCCAAAGAAAGCTCCATCCTACCACAAAAACACTTGTTCAGCCATGTTCATTGTGACTTTATTCATAATAGCCAGAAACCAGAAACAACCTAGATGTCCCTCAACTAGAGAATGGATAAAGAAAATGCAGTACATTTATACAATGGAATGTTATTCAGCTAATAAAAAAATGACATTATGAAATTTGTAGACAAATGGAAGCAACTAGAGAAACATCATCCTGAGTGAGGTAACTCAGATTCAGAAAGACAAACATGATATGTATTAACTTATAAGTAGATATTAGCTATTAAGTAAATGATGCTCAAGCTAAAATCTACGAACCCAGAAAGGTCATGTGAGGAGGAGGGCTCTAGTGAGGATGCACAGACCTCCTTTGAAAGGGAAAATAGAATAAACGTTGCTGGTAAACTGGGGCAGGTATGAAAAGGAGGGGGGAAGAACAGGTATTGGGGGAGGGAGAGAATGCAGGGAGAGACCCCTGGAATTGGGGAGCATTAGGCAGTGTCTAGAAACCTATTTCAGTGGAAATTTCCTGAGATCTATGAGGCTGACCCTAAGAAGGACTCCTAGTAATGGAGAATATGTAGTCTTAATTGGCAAGACTTCCAGTCATGACTGTATTAAATTCCACTGAGTGGGCCAAGGGTCTCCAGTAGAGATCCATAAACAACTCAGGCTGATGCTAAGAAAAAAGTTGCTTACTGAAAGCTGAGAGTCAGGTCACATGCTAAAGACCACATCCACATAGGTCCTTGATCAGAGGTCAAGGTGGTGTGGGCATCATGCCTTCAAACCTACATTCTAGTTGCATTTGCATGAGAAATAACTGCAGGCTACTGACAGAAACCTGGACACCAACCCTGCTATACCCCCAAAGCCCACCCTCCCACACACACTTACAATCTGTTCTCCCTGTAAGATGTGCTGGGGCAATGGTGGAGTATAACTTGGGGAAGTGGCCAAATGTCTGGTTTAACTTGAGTCCCATTTTTCAAGAGGGGTTCCATGCCCTATACTGCTTAATGGGGCAAGATCCAGAGAAAGGATAATCTAGAGACTTAGGGTAGAACCAAACACGACTGAAAAAAATCAATGAAATATTTCTAATAATATTCTGTTATTCTCATTGATCAGTGCCTTTTCCAGTCATCACTAGAGAGGCTTCTGGCAGCAGATGGCAGCAGGTACAGAGACTCATAGCCAGACATTATGCAGAAAAAAGAGTCCAAATTGGAGGTTTCCATAGGGTCCCTTTGCTTGTACTCTTCCATGGAAGAAGGTAGGAAAGATTACAAGAGTCACAGAGGATGGAGCACATCAGGAGAACATGATACACCCAATCAGCTAAGCAGGGCTCACATGGGCTGAGACTGACAGCAAGTATTGCCTGAACAGGCCTGTACCAGGTCCTCTGAATATGTTATGGCTGTTAGCTTAATATTTTTGTGGGACTCCTAATTGTAGAAGCAGATATTTCTTCAACTCTTTTGTATGCTCTTGGGACTCTTTTCCTTCTATTGGGTTGCCGTGTCTAGCATCCATAGGAGGGCTTTTGCTGTGTCTTATTTTATTTTCGCTGCCTGCAGGGCCAGCCTCCAACAACACAAAGCTGAAAGGCAACCCACAGAGTTCAGACATACTATGACTTTTTTTATCCGAGGGAGTAGAGGGAAAGACTGTTGCTTGAGTTTTCCTGCCTGGCCCACGGTCAGGATAAATCTCTCTCACCTGCCAGTCCCACAGCCGCTCAGACCCAACCAAGTAAACACAGAGACTTATATTGCTTACAAACTGTATGGCCGTGGCAGGCTTCTTGCTGACTGTTCTTATATCTTATATTAATCCATTTCTATAAATCTGTTCCTTGCCACATGGCTCGTGGCTTACCGGCATCTTTACATGCTGCTTGTCCTAGCGGTGGCTGGCAGCGTCTGGCCGCGTCTCCTTCCACCTTCCTGATCTTTTTATTCTCTCTGTTAGTCCCGCCTATACTTCCTGCCTAGCCACTGGCCAATCAGTGTTTTATTAGCAACACATTTGACATACAGAACATCCCACAGCAAAAGACACTCACATTCTCTTGATGATTTCCTTCTTTATTCATCTCTGTTCTTCATTCTGTATTCTATATCCTCTTTCCTTATCTCTATCCAGAAATTTCCCTTCTGTCTTTTTTGCTATTTTCCTTCTCCTTCTAACTCTCTTGATGTTTTCCTTTTAATTCCTTCTAACTATAATATACTTGATGTTTTTCTTCTAACTCATTTTAACTCTGTCTTTATTCTTTCCCTTATATACCAAAACAAAATCTTTCAGGCAATATAAAAATCACAATATGGTTACATTCTATTTTTCAAGTGAGTGATTACAATGATACAAGTAAAAAAACAGCATGTTTTCCATATCCTTTATATGATTAAACATTTTATGTATTACAGGTGAAAAACAAATTATCCCAAGAACCCACATACATTCATATCTTAGCAACTTGTTATAGGTAACAGTGTATAAGCCAGTAAGATATTCTTTTACTGGCAGGCTGCATTTTGTGTTTACAAAGAAAGGACCAATCACTTTATTACTTACCTTGAAAGGTAATCTTATAAGAAATTGTAAAGGAAGCACAAATCCAAACTTTTATTTATGAAAAAGAATCAGTCAGCTCTACTTTAAGTCTTTAGGATGCATACCCACTCATCAATAGTTTTTTTATATCAAGAGATTGAGAGCAGAAATGGATATAAGAAATTAGTCATCACCTTTGGTTATCAACCAATCCTAGCAAGAAAGGCATGTCAGCCAATGATAATTGAGCTGCTTTGCTCTTGTCCCCTGAATTTAATGAGTTCCTCATTTAACTATGTGTCTCTCTAAAACTTAAGATTTTCTTGTTTGTTTCTTTGTTTTAATCTTAAAGCTATTTGACAAAAACATCTTAGTCTAGGTCTAATGTATTTTCAAAGCTTTTTTCCAGCCATGATTCACTCCAAAATCTATGAACACATCTCTCAACATTAAGATTAAAAGAATTTAAACTAATTGGGCTACTGGGACTCAATTGTTTTCCTTAATCATTAACCTAACCTCTATGGCTCCTCAATAGAAACTCATGTGTTCTAGCTGTGTGACACTTTCATGTTTTTTTTTTTAACCACCAAAACTGTATTTAAACTATCATTATTATTATCAATTAGACAGTATCACTTAGGAAGAAATCATCTTCGTAATAGTCCACAAATAAAAATGCCCAGTAGAACGGGTGTTTCCATGAGATAAACACACTATATTACAGGCAGTGGGGAATCTTCCTACACCCATTCACACCATATCAGATTCCAGAGAATGTTTACAGCAGCAAACATGTGAAGGCACATCAGAAGTAAAAGTCATTCTGGAGTCTGTGGTCTCAGGGTCCTTACATATATGAGACTCATCCATCAGGGATTTACCTCTTGGTGGGCTGACAACCTGAAGTCAACTGCCATCTGCTGGTCCTCTATTATGGTCACTGGCATTTTATCTTGTTTTGTCCTGATAGGCTGTCATCTCTAGAGACTGATCTTTCTGAAGAGGAAAGAGAGGTGGGGATAGATCTGTGGGAAAGGGGAGGTGGAGAGGGAAATGGGAGGAGTGGAGGAAAGGGAAACTCTGTTTGGGATTGTATGATAGAAGAATTTATTTTAAAAAATGCCTGCATTTATTTGGTCTGTGAGCATGTTCATGGGGGCATTTTTTTTTATTGGTAATTGAAGTAGAAAAGCCCAGCTCATCGTCAGCAGTACCATCATAAGTAGAGTTATGAATTTTATATAAAAAAATGTGGTTGAAGATGGAACTGAAATTAAGCTAGTATGCAGAGTTCTTCCATGATCCCTGCTTCACTTTCTATCTCCATTTCTGGCACTGGCTTCCCTTCATGATGGACTATAACTAGTAATCTAAATAAACCATATTTTCTCAAATTTTGCATTGGTCAGTGTTTTATAACAGCATCAGAAAGCAAGTTAGAACATGGTTTATGCCATTGTGGTCCCAAAAATGTTCTTGAGTTGAAACATTGAATATAGTGATAGCTTGTTCCTTCACTCTTACAAATTCTAGGTGGATAGTAATCTTATCTCTATTGAATTATTAAAAATACCAATAACTTTTAACAGAGTATCAAAATATTATGAAGTACTCCAGAGAGTTTCCTGTATTCAAGAACAACAATTTTACCCCATTTCTATTACTTAATCCTCCCTAAGTGCAATCTAATATGCCTTTCAATGAGTCCCTCTATCTACAGATTTAATGCCATAAGAGCCCAAAATTACATAGCAGCCAAGAAAAGTCAGCTCTTAGTTTAGTTGTGTGACGTGGTAAAAATATTAGCATTTTATACAACATAGACTCTTTTAAAACTAGAATAAGACCTGATAACTAACATATAAAATGGCATACCATTGTTTTAAAGTAAAGTATGATAAGAAAGACCATATGTATGTGGGGGATACTAATTATATATATAATTAGAAAGATGACTGGAAGAGTGATTAGAAAACCACAGTCTTTTTTTCACACTCATTTTTTATGATTGTATGTATATATGTGTAGTGTATAAATGTGTATTTATATATGTGTTCATGTTCATGATTGTGCTTATGAGTGTATGTACATGTAGAGGCCAAAGGTCAACACAAGTTGCCTTCCTCTCTCATTCTCCACATTACTTTTTAAGGTATCTCCTTATATCTAGAGTTACTTGATAAGCTAGAACAATAAACTCCAAAGATCCACCTCTCTCTGCCCCTCTCAATATTACTGGGGTTATAGGCATGTTCCACCCTGCTAGGCTTTTTGTATGAGGGCAAGGAGTTCAAGTTCAGATTCCTATGCTTGTGTAGCAAATATTTTGCCTACTTAGCCATCTCTCCATCTCTAAATTATATAATTTTTTACCTTTCTTTGTTTGTCTTTCCTTTTCCTTCTATCACTCTTCTCTTACTCAATTCTTCAATATGTAATGAACATTTTCTGTATAGTA
>CABHPH010029112.1:0-24334 GCA_902168325.1 Peromyscus nudipes | reverse complement strand
AAGCCTGACACTGATAAAACTGGGTAAGAATAAAGAGTTCTGGACTTTCCGAGTGATCAGGTTTTCTCTCCTCCAATGGTATAGTAGAGACATCTCCAATGAATCACACCAAGTAGGGTATCTATCTGTCTATCTATCTTCTGTCTGTCTAGATTTGAACCATTTATATGTGTTAAAAAAAACATTTAATTATTTAATTATTTCTAAAACTAGGCCAAAACCATTCTTATTTCTGGCCACTTAGCTTCTGTACATTTCATTTGTGATCTTCAAATTAAGCTCCCCAAGTATTCTCTAATCATGATCTAATTCTGTCAACTAACAAGCCATTTGTTCCATTACATAGCTGTGACAGAAAGATTAAAGTAACACTTAACACACCATAAAATTAGTTAAAATTATGGTGACATCCTTCATTCCTCCTCAACAGAAATGATATTTTCGCCCCAAGTGCTACATATTTCCAATTATGTAGATGCTACCATTTAGGACTTTATAGGTTCCTTCTGGTTTTTCTTATACCTCAGCTACAGTATACGTGCATTTACAGCTACATACTTCTATGTGTCTTATCATCCCCCTATCTCCCATAGGCATGACATGGTGTGTTCTTTATCTGTTCTATCCAGACAATTTTATTCTATATCAATAGGACCTAACTCACTAGAAAACAGTGATATAAGCTTCACTACCCAGAGATAGCCAATCAGAATTTAGGATGAGCATAGTGTATCTTCCCAGTCTTGTTTTTGAATGCTCTTAGCCAGTGGCCTTTGAAAACACCGATTCAGTAGTAATTAGAATATCTGACAACCTTTGCTAGATGGGAGTACAATATCTCTCCGAAATTGCCAATGATTATAGTGTTCCCATAGAAGGACTATCCAATTAATTAATCTACTTATAGATTTATTAGGCTCACAGTGGTTTCAGAAGCCAGTTGTCTGAGTGGAAAAAAAACACCCTCTAGTCCAGATGAGGGTTAATGATCCTTTCCCTCATGACCAGAGGATATTTTATACTGACTCAAGACCCAAATGTGATCTCTGAAAGTTTCCACAGAGTATCTGGTGTGGAAGTACCATTGCAAATAAAGCTATCACATACACTGAAGATGTTTAATAAGCATGGCATCTCTTCAATGTGAAAAAATAGTCTGCAATGAAAACCACCATGTGCTCCATGGCATTGTCAACTGGGTATAGTGTACTTTCAGGTGCATCTGAGTAAACCATAATTATTACCCAGAAAGAATCTTTGAGCCCCTCAAAACAGGACATACTGGTAATATTGAATGACTGGGTTCCATATCAGCTTTTAAATCAATGTGTCCTCTCCACGATCATATTTGATGTACTTAACAGGTTGTAATACTCTTGGGAATGTCAATGGTCTTTTCCCTCAGTCCCTGGTGTCAACCCTTAAAATCTCTCCCATTCAGTAAAAATTACAGTTAATGATTTGTCGCCAATAATTTATCTTAACTAGCATGCTCAAGGCCCTAGGTTCAATCTCAAACACACCAAAGAACGCATTTTAAGAGTCCAAAACAACAATAGACAAGCTAAAGTGGAAGCAAGAAAGCCTGCAAGGCCTCAGCCCTACACAAAGAACTATGGGTAACTAAGGAAGGCTGGCAGCAGGAGAAGTGATCTTCCCCAAGGAAGAGCACATCAATTAGTTACCCAATACCAAGTGGTCAGCCCTGAAAACATACATACAAGTAACATTATTCAAACTGAGCACGGTGTATTTATGTATTTAGGAGTCTATATGTATATACATGTATGTAACATGTATATATATGCATGTGTGTAACAACAATTAATAAAGAAGACATGAATTTAAAAGAAAGCAAGGGGAGTATATAGGAAGGTCTGAAGGGAGGAAATAGAGGAGGGAAATGATGTAATAACATTTTAATCTCAAAAATTAAGAGAAGCATTTTCAAATTTAAAAAAAAGGGTCCATAACAATAACGACAGGTGTGTTACAGGTGGCTGTTTACACTTCCCTTGAACTGTCTAAGAGAAGTTAAGTGGGATCCAAAGGACAGTGATTCAAACAAGAATGAGGAAGAGCAGACGGAAGTGCCAGGTTTCCACCAGTCTCAGTTTTACTCAACATTTATAAACTGTCTTTTCTCAAACAACTTTTCATTGATGGTTTAATAAGTATGTTAGTTTAAAGAATTAAAGTTAAAAGAAATTATTTTTCTTAATGTTAGAGAGCAGATGTGTGTACTCTCCAAAAATACAAAACTAGAATCACAAACCCTTCCTGTGCGTGTGCACACCAAAGCGACTGTCTCAACTTCCTCCAGGTCCCTATTCCAGTGTTTGATCCATTTTGTTTAACTATCCTTTTGTCTAAAACATCTTTATTTTCACAACCTAACATTCTACACAGAAATTCCTAGAGGCTAGTCAAAGCCTGTTCATCAGGGGTCACTCCCCAATCTTCCCAAGAAATCATCCCATCTCAGTGCTGGCTTCAACCATTGGTGGCTAAAGGTAAATGTCTTATTCATATTTAACTCTCATGGCTCAGAAGTGATTCATAAGCAAGTCTCTGCAGTTCTCTCTTCTAAAATACACCTCAAATTCTACACTTCTTCCCATGTCAGTGTGGCATACTCATCTCCCACACAGTCTGTCCCCACCTGGCTTCTGTCTAGCTTTCAATGTGTTAACCAGTTGCTACTCCTGGAAGATGCAGCCCCATCTCTCATCTCACTGAATTTTCATCTGCCATTGCTCAGGCCAGGATGCTCTTCAAATATTTGGAGGAATCAGTCATCTGTTTCAGGTCTTTGCTTTCGTGGTAATTTTCACAGGCATTCCTAAACACACTATTTAAAATTTTGTATTGGATCACGCCACAAAACTCTTTCTTGGTTTGTTTCCCACAGCATGCTGGCAGAGTTTGATGTACAATATGGTTTCCAGTCGATCATCCATCTCTTTCCATCAGAATGCAAGGCTCAAAAAGCCAAGAACCTTTGCCAGTTTGTTCCACGGCAGTAACTCAGTGCCTGAAGCATCACTCAGAAGTAGGTAACTTTCTCATCTCTTTCTCTGTGTAACTCTGAATCTGCTCTTCCAAATCCTTACTTAACATCTCTATATTCCAAACCTTCCTTCAGAATTCATCACTTTAATTCATCACTAAAATCAAGGAAAAACTAACTCAAACCTGGCATGCTACCCAAGCCTCATTCTGGGCTCTTCTTCACTACACAATTAGCCATAAAAATGGTATTAAGCTATTAGAGCTTTATAATGAGGTTTCTGTATATAAGAGACATAAAAGTGGTTGATTTTAAGTATTTAAATCAATGTGAAAATATATGGTGCATTTTAATTACTCTAAGTGGATGAAACTATTCGTTTATATTACAAACTTACTATTTGGGGCATAGTCTCTCTGCTATAATCTACAACCTCAACTCTTCTTTTTTGCTGTTTTTAAGCGAATATTATAAAACAATATTAGTCACATAAAAAAGTGTTCAATCGAACCAATGGCTCATTCACTGTGTGCTGAGGATACTTTTAAAAGTTTCAGTTAGCAAGAAAGCCACTTTTCTGCTAGCTGGGCATAGACAGCCACTGGACCTGAATAAAGAGCTATTCACAAACTAGACTAAGCCTGAAGTAGGCAAAAGCAAGTCAATTCTTTTAAGAAGCAGAGATTTTGCCATGTGCTGAAAAGTCCTTTCAGTTAAATAATTTGGTGTCATTAGTGGCTCACTCCTTATACAGGAAATCTCAGTCATTGACTATGATTTCATCCATATTAGGTTTACCTTGGCTCCAGTCTACCCTAGCTAACCTATGGGACACAAGTCTGACAATGAGTAGGTAAATAAAATTTCCTCTTACAAAGCAATGGAACTATAGAAACTTGCCAAATATCAACACTTGTTTTCTAAATTTGTATCTCAAAGACTTTTATCAGTAGAAATTATTAAATATTTATTAAAGGTAAAATGAAATGTTAACTCAGAAACTACCATATAAGACTTTATTTAAATAGTTGGTTGAAAGTTGATAGGTAGGTAGGTAAATTCTAGAATTTTCCTGATATTGGGCAATTTGGATTGCTTCAAACATTCCAAAACTTTTATAGTTTGCACCAAGAAAACAAGGAAAGTTCTTGAGAGCTTCACATTCATATTGTTCCACTACATAAGAAAAATTCTCCATACATTCAAAATAAAACCAGAACAGCTGGGTGTTGGTGGTAGACGCTTTTAATCCCAGCACTTGGGAGGCAGAGCCAGGCAGATCTCTGTGTGGTCAAGGCCAGCTTGGGCTACACAGTGAGTTCCAGGACAGTCACCAAAACTACACAGAAAATCCTTGTCTCAAAAAAAAAAGATAAAAATAAAAAAAAATAAAACCAGAACATCAATTTAATTAGAGAGAGTCAATTGTTCATTGGGATAAGTTAATACAGTCAATGTTTCAGAATGCTGTCTGGAACACAACAGGCACTGAATAAAGGTTGGACACATGGTTTGGGGCAATAAGAGCAGAACTATCAGAAACTAGAGAAATCACCGCACAGAGATTAATATTCTAAAACAGATTTGCAAAGCTACAGGGCAAACCTTTATGGAACAGAAGTTTTCCTAGCAGCAAACAAATAAAATATTTCAAATTATTTACTTAAATATCAATAACACTATACAGTTGAATACATTCAAATGAATATTTTAAGTCAGTGAGCAGCTAACGAAATTTTCACACTCAGGGGAGAAATCTTTGGACTAGATTTGTGATCCCAGCTTTACTTCTTCCTCATAGGAATATTTTGGAGATAAAGTCTTTGACAAAAGTGCTTCGTGAAAGAGCCACTTATGCCTCCTCCCTTCTATGCACCAAGTGAACTCACAACACTTTGTTTTAGCTAACATTTCAAGGACTAACATGATTTCTAACTAACAGAAAGGCTTTCTGCTTTAGACACTGTGAAGTTAAGGTAATTCTTGTATATATGATCTCTCCTCATTTTACTTCAAGCTTTGTGGGATCAAGACCAATTAATTCCTCCTTGGAAACCCCTAAAATGAAGCTGCCTTTTAATACATGATTAAAAACATCATTAGGAAGTACCAAGTGTGGTGTATTTGCATGTAGATGAGAATATTAGAAAAAGGGGAAATAAAAATGATGATTCTTGGTATGTTTAAGAAGTTCCATAGGGATATGCTCACCCTGCACCAATTGGGAACAGATAAGGTCACATCCCCCCACCCCCACTGGTCAGCCCAGTTCTCTAGCCCCTAGGACCTG
The DNA here is from genome assembly GCA_902168325.1 of Peromyscus nudipes. Lineage (NCBI taxonomy): Eukaryota > Metazoa > Chordata > Mammalia > Rodentia > Cricetidae > Peromyscus > Peromyscus nudipes. The sequence continues at coordinate 19,034 of CABHPH010029112.1, read as the reverse complement.
GGGGCACATTCTCGTGCCCCTCCCCCAAGCCATTGGAGCCCTAGAGATCAGGCAGCAGCTTCCTCCCCCACCACCCCCTCTCCCAACCAACCATCCCCTGAAGCACCAACGAACACTGGAGCCATATGCCTCTTCCTGGACCAGTTGTGAAGAAGAACAACCACAGGAGCCAGAGGCCCCACCTGCATCACTTGGAACAAGAGTGACCTAGAGCTCCACCTGTTTGAATTAAAGGAAGACATAGGTAGACAGCAGTGTAAGAACACATTAAACAACATAAAAAACAATATGGCACCACCAGAAACTAGTGATCCTACAACAGCAAGACCTGAACATCCCAATGCAGATGATCCAGAAGAAAATGAACTTAAAAACAACTTTATGAAAATGATAGAGGCCCTAAAAGAGAAAATGAAAAATTCCCTTAAAGAAATAAAGGAAAAGACAAACAAAAAATTGAAAGAAATCAAGAAATCTATTTATTTATTTATTTATTTATTTATTTATTTATTTATTTATTTATTTATTATGTATATAGTATTCTGTCTGCATGTATACCTACAGGTGCCAGATCTCATTACAGATGGTTGTGAGCCATCATGTGGTTGCTGGGATTGAACTCAGGACCTCTGGAAGAACAGTCAGTGCTCTTAACCGCTGAGCCATCTCTCCAGCCCCTCAAGAAATCTCTTAAAGAAAGTCAAGAAACCCGAGAAAAAATAATCAAACAGGTGAAGGAAACAGTTCAAGACTTGAAAATTGAAATACAGGCAATAAAGAAAACACAAACAGAGGGAATTCAGGAAAAGGAAAATCTGAGTAAATGAACAGAAACTACAGAAGCAAGAAATACAATACAGAATACAAGAAATGGAAGAGAGAATCTCAGACGTTGAGGATACAATAGAGGAAATAGATTCATCAGTCAAAGAAAATGTTAAATCCAGGAAATTTTTAACACAAAACATCCAGGATATCTGGGACACCATGAAAAGACCAAACCTAAGAGTAATAGGGATAGAAGGAGAAGAATTCCATCTCAAAGGCACAGAAAATATATTCAACAAAATTATAGAAGAAAATTTTCCTAGCCTAAAGAAAAACATGCCTATGAAGATACAAGAATCTTACAGAACACCAAATAGACTGGACCACAAAAAGAAGTCCCCTCGCCACATAATAGTCAAAACACTAAACACGCAGAATAAAGAAAGATTAAGAGCAGCAAAGAAAATAGGTCAAGTAACATATAAGGCAGGCCTATCAGAATTACCTCCAACTTCTCAATGGAAACTCTTAAAGCCAGAAGGTCCTGGACAGACATTCTGCAGATACTAAGAGACCATGGATATCAGCCCAGACTACTACACCCAGCAAAGCTTTCAAGCACTGTAGATGGAGAAAACAAGATATTCCATGACAACACAGATTTAAACAATACATATCCACAAATCCAGCCCTACAGAAAGTACTAGAAGGAAAACTCCAACCCAAGGAGGAGTAGACGACAGGAAATCATCAAACCGAGGGCTGAAATCAATAGAGACAAAGAGAGCACTATTATCAATGAAACAGAGAGCTGGTTCTTTGAGAAAATCAAGATAGACAAACCCTTATCCAAACTAACCAAAAAGTTGAGAGAGAGCATCTAAATTAATAAAATCAGAAATGAAAAGGGGGACATAATAACAGACACTGAGGAAATCCAGAGAATCATTAGGTCATATTTCAAAAACCTGTACTCTAAAAATTAGAAAATGTAAAAGAAATGGACAATTTTTTGGATAGATACCACATACCAAAATTAAATCAAGATCAGATAAACAATTTAAATAGACTTATAACCCCTAAGGAAATAGAAGCAGTCATCAAAACTCTACCATCTAAAAAAGCCTAGGGCCAGATGCTTTCAGCACAGAATTCTACCAGAATTTCAAAGAAGAGCTAATATCAATACTCCTAAAATTGTTCCAAACAATAGAAACAAACGGATCATTGCCAAACACTTTTTACAAGGCTATGGTTACCCTGATAGCCAAACCACATAGAGATGCAACTAGGAATTACAGAACAATCTCCCTCAGGAACACAGAAGCAAAAATTCTCAATAAAATACCAGCAAACCAAATCCAAGGACACATCAAAAAAATCATCCACCGTGATCAAGTAGGCTTCATCCCAAAGATGCAGGGATGGTTCAACAAACAAAAATCTGTCAATGTAATACACCATATAAACAAACTGAAAGAAAAAAAACCACATGATCATCTCATTAGATGCTGAAAAAGCCTTTGACGAAATTCAACACCCCTTCATGATAAAGGTCTTGGAGAGATCAGGGATACAAGAAACATACCTCAACATAATAAAGGCAATTTACAGCAAGCCAACAGCCAACAGTCAACATCAAAATAAATGGCAAGAAATTCAAAGTGATTCTACTAAAATCAAGAGTAAAACAAGGCTGTCCACTCTCTCCATATACCTATGTAATATAGTACTAGAAATTCTAGCAAAAGCAATAAGACAACAAAAGGAGATCAAGGGGATACAAATTGGAAAGGAAGAAGTCAAACTTTCACTATTTGCAGATGATATGATAGTATATATAAGTGACCCCAAAAATTCTACCAAGGAACTCCTACAGCTGATAAACACTTTCAGTTATGTGGCAGGATACAAGATTAACTAAAACAAATCAGTAGCCCTCCTATATATGAATAATAAATGGGCCGAGAAAGAAATTAGAGAAACATTACCCTTTACAATAGCCACAAATAACATAAAATATCTTGGGGTAACTCTAACCAAACAAGTGAAGGACCTGTATGACAAGAACTTTAAGTATCTGAAGAAAGAAATTGAAAAAGACATCAGAAAATTGAAAGATCTCCCATGTTCTTGGATAAGTAGGATCAACATAGTAAAAATGGCAATCTAACCAAAAGCAATCTACAGATTCAATGCAATCTCCATCAAAATCCCAACACAATTCTTCACAGACCTTGAAAGAACAATGCTCAACTTCATATGGAAAAACAAAAAACCCAGGATAGCCAAAACAATCCTATACAATAAAGGAACTTCTGGAGGCATCACCATCCCTGACTTCAAACTCTACTATAGAGCTATAGTAATAAAAAACAGCTTGGTTTTGGCATAAAAACAGACATGTTGATCAATGGAATCAAATTGAAGACCCTGACATTAATCCACACACCTACAAACACCTGATTTTTTTTTACAAAGAAGCAAAAATTATGCTATGGAAAAAGGAAGGCATCTTCAACAAATGGTTCTGGCATAACTGGATATCTACATGTAGAAGATTGCAAATCGATCCATATCTATTGCCATGCACAAAACTCAAGTCCAAATGGATCAAAGACCTCAACATAAATCCAGTTACTCTGAACCTCATAGAAGAGAAAGTGGTAAGTAACCTTGAATGCATTGGCACAGGAGATCACTTCCTAAATGTAGCACCAGTAGCACAGACACTGAGAGCAACAATTAATAAATGGGACCTCCTGAAACTGAGAAGCTTCTGTAAGGTGAAGGACACTGTCAATAAGACAAAAAGGCAGCCTACAGAATGGGAAAAGATCTTTACCAACCCCACATCTGATAGGGTGTTGATCTCCAAAATATATAAAGAACTCAAGAAACTAGACAGCAAAATATCAAATGATCCAATTAAAAAATGGGCTACAGAGCTAAACAGAGAAGTCCAAACAGAAGACTCTCAAATTGCTAAAAGATATTTAAGAAAATGTTCAACATTCTCAGTCATCAGGGAAATGCAAATCAAAATGATTCTGAGATACAATCTCAAGCCTGTCAGAATGGCTAAGATCAAAACCACAAATGACAGCTTATGTTGGAGAGGATGTGGAGCAAGGGGAACACTCCCCCAGTGCTGGTGGAAATGCAATCTTGTACAGTCACTCTGGAAATCAGTATGGTGGTATCTCAGAAAACTGGGAATCAACCTACCTTAAGACCCAGCAATACCACTCCTAGGCATATACCCAAAAGATGTTCAACCACACCACAAGGACATTTGCTTAAATATGTTCATAGCAGCATTATCCATAATAGCCAGAACCTAAAACAACCTAGATGCCCTTCAACTGAAGAATGGAAAAAGAAAATGTGGTATATTTACACAATGGAATATTACACAGTGGTTAAAAAAAACAACAACAAAAAACATCATCATGAAATTTGTAGGCAAAGGGATGGAACTAGAAAAAAAATCATCCTGAGTGAGGTAACCCAGACCCAGAAAGACAAGACAGTATGTACTCACTCATAAGTGAATATTAGATGCAAAGCAAAGGATAACCAAGCAACAATCCACAACTCCAGAGAAGCTAGGTAAAGAAGAGGACCCTAAGAGGAACACACATGGATCACCCCAGGAAGGGGAAAGGGTTAAGATCTCCTGGGTGAACTGGTAGTGGGGAATAAAGGGGAGGGTATGGGAGTTGGGAACATGAGGGCTCAAGATGGTTGAGTTGAGGGAGAGATGGGGAGGGAGAGCAATGAAAGAGATATCTTGACAGTGTACCATTAAGAGGATGGGGAGAAATCTGTAGTTAGGGAAAACCCTAGGAACTCAAAAGATCGTCCCCTGCTAAGACTCATAACAGTGGTGGAGAGGGTGTTTGAACTAGCCTTCCCCTGCACTCAGCTTGGTGTCTACCCTAATTGTCGTTATAGAACCTACATCCAGTGACTGATGGAAGCAAATGCAGAGACCCACGGCCAAATACTTGGCCAAGATCCTGGAGTTCAGTTGAAAAGAGGGAGGAGGGATTATAGCAGCAAGGCAGGGGTCAGGATCACAATAGAAAAAAGCCACAGTGATAGCTGACCCAAGCTGGTGGGAGCTCATGGACCCTGAACTGACAGCTGGGGAGCCTGCACGGGACCAAACTAGGCCCTCTGAATGTGGGTGAAAGTTGTGTGGCTTGATGTGTTTGTGGGTCCCCTAGCAATGGGACCAGGACTTATCCCAGGTCTAGGAACTGGCTTTTTAGAGCCCATTCCCTGTGGTGTGATGACTTACTCAGCCTTGATGCAGCTGGGAGGGGCTAAGTCCAGCCTCAACTTAGTATGCCAGCCTGTGTTGACTTCCCAAGGGAGGCCTTACCCTCTATGAGGAGGAGATGGTAGTGGGATGGGAGTAGGTGGGGGGCAGCAGGAGAAGGGGAAGGAGAGGGAACAGGGGTTAGTATGTAAAAGGAAAGAAATTTTTTTAAATAAAAAAATTATTTAAAAAAAGTTCCATAGGATTCAGTGTTTACACCATGATTACAAAGGCTCTTCACAATTTACAAGTTGCAATTCAGCTTTGCCTCCCACTTAAACCTGATTAATCCAATGACCTTGTTCTAATAGTGGGTGATTTAGTGTGATTTATTTTTGGAAATTACTAATGAAAAAGAAAATTTTAACTTTAAAATACCTGTGTATTACAAAAGTGTAACTTTCAGTTGCAGTATTGTATTCAAAACTGATGTACTGTCTACATTTAGTAGAAAGAATACTTGAATTTTCACCTCTTACAGTAAGATTTTTAAAATAAGACATCAAGTTAACTCCCAAACCTGAAGGCACATATCACAGAACAACAAAAAAAGTGAAATTAACTTATAAATACCTGATATTTGTACTTACTTATTTGCATTTATAATCTTTCTCTTTATTCTTTTTATACATATATACACATGCAGAGAAAAGATACAAAAATTTAACTAACATTAGGGATTAAAGCAATACATATCATATAAATCTAGTAAATAAGGTTCAAGAAGAGAGAATAGTATCACTATTTTTATTATATTTTAATTACAAATTTCAGAGCCAAAATTCAAGGTCAGGATATATTGCAAAAATATGACAGAATAGCTTATTTCAAGATGGTTAACACTTCAGCAAAACACAATTTAGAAGGGATGCAAGGGGCTGGAAATTTTGTTTTCATTTTGTTACTTGTGAGATGATTCATTTATGTTTATTGTATATTATGTATTAAATAATATTATTTAATATTATATTACATTTGTACTTGCTTCATAAAATTTGATTAAATTGCATATTTATGTTGTTTCCATGTCTCTGCAGGCACAAACAATTCCATTTCCACTACTAGTGGTTAGATGTCAGGATTGAATGGAATGATACCAGTTCCTCCACTGTTGAGATGATTTTTTTTTCTTTTGCAAGGATAAAACAAGCTGCAGCCTGGTGTTTTGCCACCAGGTAATATTCAATTCTTCAGCAGCCCTTAACCTAATGGTTTAGCTTGCCCTAATAATCTTTGCCTGAATCCATTATTTCATTATAGATCACAAAATATAGTGATTTCTCTAATTGTATTAGCTATTCCATATTGATTAGATGTATTCTTCAGGGAAAAAATTTTTTGAGACAATTTGTTTATGCTAAAAAGAATTTTCAGCTTAGAATAAAGGAATAAATACTTAATTCTTCCATTTTAATCACCAATACATATGTTAAATACTATAATGGTCACTTACCCTGGTACAGTTAAAGTTTTAGCTTTGTTGTGTTCTCTTCTGGTTTCAATTGCCCTCCCTTTGGCAAAGAGCATCCAGGAGGCTGATTCCTGGACTGTTCTGAGGAGGACTCCTGATGTCTGGGAGCTTCTCCACTCTAGAGTGGCTACATCTTCCTGGCTGGTCTTTGCACTCTGCCTTGTGCACCTGAGGACTGCTGTTCCACCAGAATCACTGCGATGAACCTCGCAGAGACCAGGATTAAGATTCTAAAAAGGCTTGTAGAAAAGGACTTTTCTGTATCTCTTAGAGAAAAGTGCTTTTATATAAAATTGTGAATTCACATGAATGCTTTTATTTCACACTGAATATTACAGTATTTTCAAGTGGATTAATTGATAATATACATATTCATTTTACCTACATGAAACATAAAATACTACAACTAAACCTAAGTAAAATTACAATTAAAAATAGTTTTTGATATTCAGAACATAACACTCCAAAATAACCATTAAACCTTAGTAATAGTACTATAGAATTATTAAATATTGATTAATGAAAAAGTAACATTTCAAAAAGATCTCAAGAGGTATTTGAATCAGCTGCTAATTCATCCAGTAAGAAATGTATGTGCATCAAGCCACAGGCTTGTGACATTTTTATTAAATTCTTCTGTCACAACATTCATGGAAATAAAATTTACCTGGTTTTAGTGCAAAACTCAAACTACATTTTTAAGTGTTTTCAACCTTAAAAAAAGGAATGCCTTCCTAAACAAGGTGTGTAAAACTCACATTTTTTACACTTTCTTTTTATTTATTCTTTGTGTCTTTCACATCGTGCGTCTTGATCCCATTCATTCCCCATCCCTTCGTACTGTCCTCTGCTGTAGCTGTTTTGTTGTTGGTTTTTTTTTTTAACTCTTTGGCTCTTTAGGGGCCTGCCACCAAGCTCCCAAAGAAACCACACAGAGTCTCATTCTTTCTTATGAATGATCAGCCTTAGCTTGGCTTGTTTCTAGTCAGCTTTTCTTAACTTAGCCCCTCTATCTTTTGCCTCTGTCCTTTTACCTTTCTCTATTCTATATACGTTTCTTTACTTCTTACTCCATGGCTTTCTGTGTACTTGTGTGGCTGACCCCTGATGTCTTCCTCCTTTCCTTGTTCCCCAACCTCCTCTTCCCTGATTTCTTCTCCTATTTATTCTCTCTGCCTACCAGCCCTGTCTATCCTTTTTCCTGCCTTGCTATTGGCCATTCAGCTCTTTATTAGACCAATCAGGTATTTTAGACAGGCAAAGTAACACAGCTTCACAGAGTTAAACAAATACAACATAAAAGAATGCAACACATTTTTGCATCACTAAACAATATTACACAGCATTAAAAAAATGTAACACATCCTTAACTAATATTCTACAACACTCTGCCCATGCAAACTCCCTCCAAAATAAAATAAAATTTAAGAGAAAAAAAGGAGGGGATCTCATCATGGAAGCTGTAGTGTGGCACAGTGAGTCATGCAGGAAACCCTTTTATCCATATATCTTTACTTGCAAGTGTTCATTGTAAAGAATCTTTGGTCTAGGTAGAGGCCTCTGGTTTCTGCTACATTATCAATACTGGGCCCTCACAGGGACTCTTCTTGGTTATACTGTTGTTGCCCTACGTCATGGAGATCCTGCAGCTTTGGGTCTGCAGGACCAGTTCCATCACGTGCTCCAGCAGATCACAGATGGGGTGGATATTGGGGTGTGTCAAGTCATAACCCTGGTTCTGGGCCTGGGTAGTTGCACAGTTGGTCAGCCCTACAGCTCTCCCTTGTCCTCACCACCAGAGTGAGCTCTCCTGCATTGTCCTGGCTAGTTCGCCCCTTGCAGCGATGAGCAAGGGCAGGGCCAGTTTTCCAGCTTCCTTGTCCTCAGGGTCAGTTCTCCCACACCTACACCTTCAGGGCCAGCTGTACTGTGTTACCCAGGTGTGGCATAGGGGCCACTCTCCTAACTGCTGCAGTTGATGAGGGGCAGCTCTCCTGTTCTTATGACCTCAGGACCAGCTCTCCCACTTGCTACAGGCAGTGAGGTGTGGGGGAGCATCTCTCCCTGACCCACGCCACCACATGACAGATGAGGGGTGGGGTCAGATCTCCCATGCTCACATTCTGAGGGTGGTTCACCACCGGCAGCCTGCATCAGTAAGGTCAGCTCTACTGTGCTGCCCAGGCAAGGTGCAGGGTCCGTTTTCTTGAGTGCTGCAGCTGCTAACGGGGAGCGTCAGCTCCTTCACCCACTACTGGTGATGGGGCAAGGCGGAGAGGCACATGGCAGATGAGGGAGTGTGGCCAGCTATCCTGCTCTCACGCCCTCACATTTTAAAAAGAAGAAACAAGTGATGCACAGGAGTGCACTCCAGTCGCCCAAAGCTACCCCAGAGGCTGAGCAGGCCCGAACTCAGAAGTTTGAAAGAAGCCTGGGCAAACTGGTAAGACGCTGTCTTCAAATAAATAAGGAAATAAATGGTAGACAGACAACTGCTCAAAATGAAAGAATAAGACACATGAAGTAATATCATTGGACTAAGACATACTACAAGAAGAACTTCTATAAATTAGTTTGTGGAGAAAACCTCAACTAAAGAGAGACAACATTTGAACATGGAGTTTATAGAAAGAAAATCACAAACACTGAAAAAGATCTTCAGTTTTCACTGATATTTAAGAGAGAACTAAACCAAAACTCTTCAAATTATTCAACAAAATAGAACCTGGAGCTACAGGATATTCTCACAAAGTCACTATTACTCTGATGCCAAAACCACACAAAGGCTCAAAAAAATGAAAATTATAGACCAATATCCCTTATGAACATCGATGTAAAAATGTCACAATGAAAAGCTTGCAAATAAAATTCAACAACACATCAAAAACATTAACTGCCGTGATCAAGTTGTCTTCATCTCAGAGATCCAGGTGGGGTTTCAACATAGGCAAATCAATAAATTAACACACCACATAAATAAATTAAAAGGTTAAAAAAACATGATCATCTCATTAGATACAGAAAAAGCTTCTGACAAAATCCAGCACCCCTTCATGAAAATAGTCCAGGCGAGACTAGGGCTGCAGGGGCACATCTCAACAAAGTCAAGGCAGTTTGCAGGAGCCCCACGGCAACCATCGTACCGAAGGGAGAGAAGCTCAAAGCATCCACTAAATCAGGAAGCGGACAAGGATGTCTGCTTTTTCCAAACCTATTCAATATGAAGTCTTAGCTAGAGCAGTAAGACAACTGAAGGGGATCAAGAGAATACAAATAGGAGAGGGGAAAAAGTCAAACAAAGTGTTCCTGTTTGCAGGCAGTATGATGACATAATAAAATGTCCTAAAAACTCCACCAACAAACCTCTACATCTGATAAGCACTTTGAGACAAATATCACGATACAGAATTAACACACAAAAATCACTAAGCCTTCCTATAAACAAACGATAAACATATTGAGAAAGCAAGCAGGGAAATAGTACCTATCATGATAGTCACAAGAAAAAAAATCTTGGAATAACTCTAACCAATTAAGAGGAAGACTTGTATAATAAAAACTTTAAGATTCTGAATAAAGAAACTAAAGAAGACATCAGAAGATGAAAAGATCTCCTATTCTCTCGGACCAATAGTATTGATAGTGTGAAAATGGTTGCCCTACCAAAAGTGATCTACAGATTCAATGCAATCCTCATCAAAATCCAACACAATTCTACACTGAAATTTAAAAAAAAAAAAAAAAAAGGCAAAAGTGAAAAACAACCTTGCATAAGGCCAAGCCTGTCAAAATTCCAGCATGGAAAAGAGAAATTGGGCAAAAAGCATTCCTCCGAACAAAGACACTGATTGCAATTAATATCTGCTGGGAGAGAGGAAAATCAGTTTCTCTAGCAAAGTGACCCTGGGTATATAAACTACACTCCAGGGTGGGCACCATGCTTGTGTGTAGCTGACCAAGACAAAAAGAACTCCATATTGTGTTGTTGTTGAGTGTTTGTTTGGTTGGTTGATTGCTTGCTTGCTTGGTTGATTGGTTTTGTGTGTGAGTGTGTGTGTGTGTGTGTGTGTGTGTGTGTGAGAGAGAGTGTGTGTGAGTGTGTGTGTGTGTGTGTGTGACTTTTTTTGCTTACAATTTGATGGTTTCTGTCCCTCTGTTTTTTGTTAGTTAGTTTGTTTGTTATATTTTTTGGTTTTTATGTGGGATTGTTGGGAATATTTGAGCAATGGAGAGAGAAAAAGAAGGAATAGGAACTTAGGTAAGTAGGGAAATGGGGGAGAATCTGGGAGGACTTGGGAGAAGGAAAAGAACATGACCAAAATATATTGTCTGAAAAACACATTTTGATAAATTAAGGCACTTTCTAGAATAAAATACTAGAGGCTAAAAAAGAATAAATGGTAATGAAATATCATTTTGGCCAAGTTATTTATAAAAATGCTTAAATGTTAAATATTTATTAGGAACAGAAATTTCCAAAGTGTTTCAGCCATTGCATAAACTTGTGTAACTGTGTGGCAGAAACTATACAGGGCAATCAAATGTGAGGTTTTTGGCACAGCATTTCATTTCTGGCCATCTAGTCCTTAGATATACATTAAAAATATATACAAACAGAACTATTTTTAAAGCATTGCTCGTGATAGTGAAATCTTTAAATAACATCATTGTTCATTAATATTTAAGTGATTAAAATATTGCAACACCAAGTAGGCTGCCCCTAGACCTTCCTCCCAATCTTTGTTACCTGGCACTGCAACAGAATGCCAGTGACAGCTTCCCTTCCCCATTCTCCCACACATCAATGGACCCTACAGAACACTGCCCTCTGGCCTTCCCTCCGTGCCTGAGCACTGTGTCCCAGCCCCCACCTGAAGTGGACACCCCTGCTCAATCACAGGCCATGCCTGCCCAAAGACCAGGTAGGCTGCCCACAGACGACCTGCATTCTTTCTGTTACCCCAGATCCAATTCACAGAGTCACCCCTAGCACTGAAACAGATCATCTCCCCCAGGCCTCTTCTTTCCCCAGCTACCAACAAGAGCAAGCATTCTCCATGAACACATCAACCAAGCAGGCCAGTAAAACAGGTGATGTTTCAGAGAATGGGACAAGATCACCGTGATGCCCCAGGAAGGTGATGTTCCAGAGTACGCGAGGGTGACCAAACAATGAAGAATGACAAGGACGTTAAGAAGAGAGTCAGGGAAGGGTGACAACACACACTTCAATGGGGATATGGCTAAGACATGCTTCGAATAAGGAAATCCCTAAAGGGAGTCCTAGAGATGTTTGCATAGCCCTTCCTCATGACATGCAGCTCATTCCAAAACCTTTAATGCAGCACAGAAGCTCTGTGTGAATTCAGTCTGTGGATAGAAATACAGGAGAGACAAGTCTTCTAGGAGTAAGACACAGATGGAGAACAGTCATGGGTGAAGAAAGCCCTGGGCATGAAGATGGTAGCAAAAACAGTAAGACAGGAGAAGGTTTTGAGTTCCCCAAAAATCTCTGTGAAAGCTGAGGAGCTGGAGAATATGGAGGAGTTTGCCCTTTGCCATTCCTGGTACTGGGGAGCCCAGCCAGCAGCTGGGTCACGTGTGCTTCTAGACCATTTGTCTCACGGCTTTGTTAGGCTTGTTTTGTTGTTTTGTTTTTCAGTTTGTTTTACTATGAAAGTGGTGACTACTATAAGAAAAGAAAGAAGAGAGCTAGAAAGAAAGAGAAGAATGAATAAAAGAAGTGAGGGAGAGAGATAGAAGGGGAGAAAGAAAGGGAGAGAGAGGGGAAAGAGAAAGACAGAGAGAGAGAGAAAGAGACAGAGACAGAGACAGAGGGAAAGGGGAAATAAGGAGGAAGTATAAGGAGAAAATAAACAAAGAAGACACAGATTGCTGTGCTTTGAATGGTCCCTCCAGATTTGATGTCCAAACTTAATCTGCAATAAAACAGCGTTGGAAGGTGTGGCTTTTGGGGGTGATTGGGTTATAAGGTCTGCCCACATGTAGATTAATGCTACTGTAAAAGTACTTGACAGAGGTAGTTTTTGTACTATTTATTAATCTTACTTTTCACCCTTCCATCCTTTCTGCCACTGGAAAACACAGAGATCCTCACTCCAAGAACACAGCTCCAAGCAACCATCTTGGGAGCAGGCTAGGTCTTGGCAGACAGTAGGACATGACTAACCCTGTCACTGGACACTTCAGCTTTAGAACAGTGAGAAATCAATTTCTGTTCCTTATAAACTACGCCTGCCACAGTACTAACCAAGACCGGAATATCTGTTACCGTGCATCTAAGCAGGACTAGGAATGAAAGCATCTGAATGATGTCCAGTAATCTTTACACCAATATAACTTCTAAATGGACTCTACATTCGTATCTCCATATGCACAGATAAGTATAGCTCCCGCCCTCATCACAGAAGCTTCTTTTTGCAACAGATGAAAACTATTACCGAGATGCGCAATGGTCCAGAAGCAGAGACTAGGTAGTCATATGGTGCCTGGCCCCAGCTGATATGCCCGCAATGCAACCCCTATTCCTAAAGCTTAGGAAAAATCATGAAAGAGGGAGTAAATGACTGTAAGAGCCAGAGGACCAGAACGTCAGTTGCTAAATAGTGTCTTCTGAACATGACAAGGAAGCTATTTCACAGAACCTCAACAATATGGTTGCCGAAATAAGGGCTGCCTAATGACATCATCAATCGACACACCAGTGTAGACGGTGTACATTTCAGAAGGTCCTGCCCATAGATGAAGAACTTCCAGGCAGCCAATGGTTACATAGAGAGGAAGAATAAGTTTTCTCCACAATACACTATCTGATCCCAAATAAGCATCCCTAAATAACATACACATAAGCAACAGTGACTCATTTGGTTGTATATACACATACACAAATAAATATTTCTCATATATACATATATATGTTTTAAAAAGAAAATGTCATTAGTTTAAGAAGGAGTGGGGGAGATATGGGAGGAGTTGGGGGAAGGAAGGTTTGGAAATGGTATAAATATAGTACTCACATATTAAATACTCAAGAAGAATAAAAGTTTTTAATTTAAAAAACCAACTCATTGTCTTGCCTGGGTTGGTTAATCCCTCCTTCACCATGTCCATTTGTTTACTAGTATTGCTTACCCAATCCCTTCACCTGAAATGTTTCAATGGGATTTTATTTATGTAACTGTATTAGTCTGCATTTTGATTAGGAGCAACATCCTGGTGAGTTATCCTTGGTTACAATAAAAGTCTTTTTTTTTTCTCAAAAAGCAATCTTCTTAACCTGAGAACTTTGTGAGTGAAGTGCATGTTATTCAGAAAAGAGAGACAAGATGTCCCTGCTACCAGCTTCACCAGATGTGAGCATCCCAGGTTGATGAAACAGTACAAGCGTCACCAGAGACAAGCCACCTGGGGTACTGGATCACTAACAGGTGGTGCTGATTTAAGTTCATATTCAATACTATCATGATATCTAAGCAGATGTGACTCCCCTCCTCCCTGCTGACTACACTGTCATAAGTTAAGTGACATCATTTTTAACCTGAATGATTGAAAATGCCTGACAATGCTGGCATCTTACTTAAATCCATTCCATACCACTTTGTACAAAGACTCTGGATGAGTATTTGTTCTAATCATTGCAAACCACTGGAAACTGGCTTGGAGTAGTGTGTGCAGAAAAAGAATTGTGTCACAATTATCAGAAAATCCTCAGATCAATTGGAAGTCATAAAACTAAACTCAAGAAAGTGTAAAGACTCACACAGGACAGGGAATTGGGGGGGACACAAAATTACGTCCTGAGGAGAATCAGGTGATGATAATACAATCACTGTCGACGGAAGTTCACCATCACCCAGCTGCACTAATTGCTAATAAGATAGGGTCCTATGTGTCCTTATGTTACTGGGTTAATCTCACAAACCAAAGAGTAGCATAGATGTTTCTGATTTGCTGGAGAGAGTCCATATCGTTCAGTCTATTAGTAGGAAGAAGATGCACTAGTCCCTCTACGGTTTTCATAGTAATAAATAGAACTCAGCCTCCAATTAAAACCACATAATAGAACATTCCCTGAATTAGCAAGAGTCAGTGGATTCTAGTAGTGAAAAAATAATTAATATTAACAGTAATCTTCTTTAAAGGAGCCCCTTAATTTGTCAAGCCCCCTATTAAAAATGATCACTGACTACTTATTCCCTACATTATTATTATTATTATTATTATTATTATTATTATTATTATTCCTAAAGCAGCAGCAAACAGTCCCCAGTACTCTCTTTCCAGCTTCCTTTTCTCTTCTTTGCACATTTTGAGTTGATGAAGACTGGTCTTGTCCTGGTTCCATGGCTCTCCTTGGGCAGTTATTTCTGCTAATAATTTTCCTTCTTTATTTGCACCTGTAAAACAGTTACATCACCTTCAAGTATCCTCCCACACGGAACCCCTTCCAGTGTGCCATGTTTCCAGATCATCTCTCCCCTTTTGAAGGTCCCATTCAAAAACACTTACACTCCTTTCGATTTATAGTTCAATCTTTTATGTACTCTACCTTTCTCTGTAGATTGCCGTCTCCTAAGGAGCAGGGTGTTATTTATTCTTTGTATTTTTACAAATATCATTAACATTGATATCAAGTAAATGCTAAGCTATATGTGCAAATGCAGCAGTGAGACACCAGTCCGAAGCATAATGAGCTCCAATTGCTATGGAACAAAACAACAAGGAAGCCACAGTAACAGAGATGAGCTCCACATTAAGAATGTTCTACGTAAACATCAAATTCTGCGGAAGAAATCAGCTTTCTTTATACATTTCCCAAACAAAAGCATTCATTTGCAAATGACTCACTCTGCCCTTCAAAAGGTAAGCTTCCCAGGAGTGCTAAAATAGCATTTGATTTACAGAAATGTTATTTCAAATGTCTATTGTGTATTGGAATGTATACACATGCATAACACAAAGGATGAACCCTTTCACCAAACTGTTAGTCTTCCAAAAATATTCTCCCTGGTTCTGTATTTTACAAGGAAACGGGGGAGAAATGAACTGGTTTAGCAGAAAGCTAAAAAAGGTGACTGAAGGGTTTGGGAAAAGATCTAATAAAGGAGGTCAAGAGAATGGATATTATTCAGCATAAAGATTAGAGGCTGATTTGAGACAACTTAATAACAATCAATGAACACATGAAGGGCTCTCACACAGAATAATCACCAGTTTCTCTTCAACTTCAATTTGGACCAGAGCAAGAGAAAAAATATGCTAGATAAAAGGAAGATTTCTCAATCATAGGAATTATTTAATTCTAAAAGGAACCTAAGGAGAATTGTAGACTGTTGTTCCTTCTGATACAGCTTCAAAATGTGTCTCAAAAGGCATCATCTACCCAAGGGTAAGGATCATGTAAGAAATCCTATTAAGGTTTCTTCCAATAGCTCAACTCCCAAGTTTCAAATTTATTTTCTTTCAGAAATTTTTACTTTTTAAAAAATTCCTGTTCTGCCTAAGAAAAACTGTGTTTAAAATAATTTTAGGATTTGGTTATATTCCAGTTTTCTCCCACATCCATCTTAAAATTCTACCATTTTGATGACTGCTTCCTGGCATTTATTTGTGTGCTAAACATAGAGAGAAGGTGAGCAAGAACATATGCAATCTGGATTTTAAAATCTATTCTAGTTACTGTCTCTTGTCCTCCATGCGGAAGAGGGTTTGAGCAAACCACGGCTCTTCAGCCATCACGTTCCCTTCTCCCCTCACGTATTCCCCTCAGAGTAGTTCTCATTTGTGATTACTGCCCAAGAGAGTGTCTGCACTTGGGTATCAAAGAGACAGAGAATGAGAGCGAGAGCGAGAGCAAGCGAGAAACAGAGACAGAGACAGGGAGGGAGAGAGAGGAAGAAAAAAAGAGAAAACAGGATTGAAATAATTATGGTGTAAAGTCCCTCAATGTTAACAAAGCTACCATTTTCATTAAAAGTTTGTTTGTTTAACTGTATGTTTCCAAATTAGCAGAAGAAACTGAAAGACCCAGAAATGAAAGCAAATGATGATTGTTTGCAATTACGGGAAATTGTAAAGTTTTACTGGTATATCAGAAGGAGTTCTCCAGACACATTTCTGTGATCTCAGTGGGAGACCCAAGAGGATATACACAGCAGAGGGACAGAGAGAGAGAGACTGATTTTAATGATTTAGCTCATCAGATTATATTAGTTAGCAAACCTCTCAGGGAAGGGCTGTTGTTGGGGTCTTGAGTTATGGATCTGTACAGAAAAGCAGTAGGCTGAAAATTCAGTCAAAATGTCTGTGTCCATCTTCTAATAAAATTCTTTCTCCAAGAAACTTCATTTTTAAATCTTAAGACTTTCTTGTCATTGGATGGGGACCATCAACATTATCAAAAACTAACCTGCTTCTTTAAAGTCAACTAGTTGTAGATGTCAGTTACATCTGAAAAATAAATTCACAACAACATTTCAACTAGTGCTTGATCAAACAGCTGGGCACAACCTAGCTAAGGTAACAGTTGAAATTGAGCCACCGTAACTTGTTCCTTTAAGGGGATGAGGGTTCCCTGTTTGTCTTTTGAGCACATGGGCAGTGGGGGAGTACATGTGAAAGTGTGTGCATACGGATCTGAAAGCCCAGAGCACATTCAGATGGCCTGAAATTGCTGTAGGTGCTTTCCTCTACAACTCTACTTCACATATTGTAGCAGGGTCTCTCTCCGAACCCAACTGGTAGATTCCAGCTAGCCTAGCTAGCCAACTTGCTATGAAGATACCTCTACCTACCTCCTGAGTGCTGAGATGGCCGGTGGCCACCACACCAACACAGCTCTTACATAACAGTTCTAGGGATCTGAGTTTTAGTCCTCATTCAGCATTTTATCCACTGAGCCATCTCCCTGCTCCTGACTCCTTGTTCCTAAATGCAATAAGAAGTTTTTATTTCTTAATTTTTTTGTGCTAAAATCCCTGAAACTCTTCCATTGAGCTCATCTTTGATAATAGGAATAGTCTATTTGTAAATGAGTCAATTTGGCTTTGTGTTTCATTTTGTTGTTGTTGTTGTTTTATTTATTTAGTTACATATACGCATCACCTGGTGTTGTTCTTGGCATTAGGGGTACAGAAATGGAGATTAATGGGGCTCTTGACCTCACAGCCCTTATATTCATCTGGTTTAGAGTTATCACTCTAAATGTATAACCATAATAACATGTATTACCACTACATAATGTTACATTTTATATCTATCAGTTTACCCGCATATTCCTTTACTCCTTAATACAATCATTTTTAACAATCTGATAATATTTCTGTTTTCTCACAGCTTTGTACAATGGGTAAAGAATATAAAACAGCTCTGAGTAGCTATAGGTAGCTAAGCTGTGTCCTGAGAAAGTTAATAAATATTCCAGTACAATCTTTCCATCTTGAAAATAATAAAATAATGACCCATGGAGGTTAGCATTTTAAAAGTCATACAATTTTCTTCTACTGGGAATAAACTATAAACATCCAGGGTTATGGATCTTCTTATAAACCAGGCAAAGCAGGTTTATGAAAGCTTTAGAAATTATGAAACCAGTAGTCCCAAAATGCAACAACTGCATTGATAGTTAGTTCAAGAGCGTCAGTCACGCTTCATTGTCTTTCCTCCTCCATAAGTTAATGTCAATTTGAACATTTCCTTTAGTCAAGGAAAACATAAACTCAGTATTTCACACACAGGTACAGAGTTCCACTAACGAGTACAAAATAATTAGCTCTAAGTATTTCAGAGTCCATGGCCAAGAATATAGCTCAGCTGGCAAGGTGCTTATTTTGAGAGCATGAAGCCATGCCCAGAACACAAAACTCACATTATAAAGTATGCATAGTAGTATACACTTATAACCTCAGTGCTGGAGAAGGGGACACAGGAGGATCCCTGGGTTCACTGGTCAGCCAGCCTCACCTACTTAGCAAGTTCCAGACCACTGAGACGCTGACTAAAAAACAAAGCAGATATAAAATGACTCCTGATGTCATAGAGCTATGCCCATAGATCAGAGTGTTGCTCAACCTTCTACAGAGAAGCTTCTTCTGGAAACAAATGCGAATTAACAAAGAGACCCACAGCAGGAAAATGTAAAAAGAATGAGAGGCTTTGAATCACTCAGCTTTAAATGGGATGTCTTCATCCATCCCTTCCTCTCAAGGCTCAGATTAAATGCGGATGGGGTGGAGGGCAGAAAGATTGTAAGAGCCAGATGTGGTGGATGACTCCAAGGAAACAGTGCCTTCTAGACATAACAGGACTAATACATATGTGAACTTACAAGACTGCAATGGCATGCACAGGTTCAAATCAGAGAAAATCTCAGCACTGAGAAGAGAAAGTGGACACAAAGTCCAGCCCCTACCCAAGAAGCTCTTTGTAATTGATACCTGCTGGGGAAGG
>CABHPH010029094.1:0-10611 GCA_902168325.1 Peromyscus nudipes | reverse complement strand
TGCCTTTTCTGCATCTAGTGAGATGATCATGTGTTTTTTTTTTTTCTCTGAGTTTGTTTATATGGTGTATTACATTGACGGACTTTCGTATGTTGAACCACCCTTGCATCCCTGGGATGAAGCCTACTTGATCATAGTGTATAATTGTTTTGATGTGTTCTTGAAGTCTGTTTGCCAGTATTTTATTGAGTATTTTTGCATCAATGTTCATGAGAGAGATCGGTCTGTAGTTCTCTTTCTTTGTTGTATCCTTGTTTGGCTTTGGAATCGAGGTAATTGTAGCCTCATAGAAGGAGTTTGGTAATGTTCCTTCTGTTTCTACTGTGTGGAACAATTTAGAGAGTATTGGTATTAATTCTTCTTTGAAGATCTGGTAGAATTCTGCGCTGAAACCATCTGGTCCTGGGCTTTTTTTGCTTGGGAGACTTTTAATGACTGTTTCTATTTCGTTAGGGGTTATTGGACTATTTAAATAGTTTATCTGGTCTTGATTTAACTTAGGTATGTGGTACCTATCCATAAAATTATCCATTTCTTTTAGATTTTCCAGTTTTGTGGAGTAGAGGTTTTTGAAGTATGACCTGATGATTCTCTGGATGAAAGAGAAGGAGGAGGAGTGAGAGAAGGAGAGGAGGACACCAGGGGCCAGCCACCCAGCCACACAAACAGCCACAAAATAAGAATGAAAGAAAGGAATTATAGAACAGAGAAAGATAAAAGACCAAAGGCAAAATGGAGAAGGGCCAATTTAACTTAAGAAAAGCTTGTAAGAAACAAGTCAAGCTAAGGCTGGGCATTCATAAGAAAGAGTAAATCTCTGTGTATTCATTTAGGAGCTGGGTGGTGGGCCCTCAACGAACAAAGAGTAACTAAAAACTAACTACGGAGGAGCCAGCGACACAGTGGCTTCTGGAAAAGGAAGGGTCAGTTCTCTTTAAGGGTCTTTCATACTCCAGTAGATGGCTACACAAGTATGTGGCTAATACAAATTGAAATTGGTAAGTTACAAAAAATAAATAGATAAAAAGAAACAAAATTTGGGAAGTTGTGAGAAGGTTGAATCTTAGAAGAATTCGAAGGCAAGTGGGGTGAATATGATCAAAGTATATTGTGTGCATATGTAAAATTCTCAAAGAATAATACCATTATATTTTTTAAAATTAAAAAATGCAGCAACTATTGTTTTCTCTTGTACCACCCCACTTCTCCACAAAGCAGTACTGTAATGAACATTTTGCCAGAACCCAGGAGCTAGCACTGAAGGAGTCAGGGTGAGGAATTGTTCCTGTGTTTTTTTCAGACACGATTCCATAACACTATCTAGCTTAGCCTCTTGTTCTTTTGTCAGTGTCTGGTTCAAAAAAGAAATCCCCGATATTTTGGTAAGGTACAGAAGGACAATAGACAGGCTGTGCTGACAAGTGAAAAGGATCTAGAGTTTAAGAGTTTGCCTAAAGATCACTAACTTTGACCCTGATCTCCATGGCCCCCCTTGCTGCTAATTCATTGTCTTTGAAAAGATTATTTGGCATGTTCTTTTGGCATCTGTCCTAGGTGAAGGGATTGAAACCTGATACTTTTGGGTCTGTTGAACTAATCATTAGTCCATCTGCTTTCTGAATATTTTCTCAGTTTTTGTCCTGTATCATTTACATTTTTAGCAAATGTATGTTAATCTTTCTATAGATTGCATTAATTGCATTTTAGCGAGAATTTCAAGCAAAAATGAACATAAATGCTGTATTAAGCAGGCAGTGTTAATCAGAAATCTTGGTCATAATTTTCAGTTTTGGAACTATCCAGTCATCACTTTTGTTTTTTCAGTACATGATCCATGCTGGATTGTAGCCAGGCCTCCATGTGTCCCATGACTGATCTCATCCACTTTCCTATACCCATATATGTGAGCTGATCTCAGTCTGTTTCCCTCTCCCCATAGATAGGAGCTTTTAAGTTAAACAAAACTTCAGCGCTTCACCTGCCTTTTCCAATTCCATCAACTGCTATGCTAATACAATCACAGAAGGTCTTATTTAAGCACTTGCCTTTATTTACTCATAATTTTACTTCCTTCTACGTGGGTCCAACTAATCTTCTAGGACAGATTAAGGCTTTAATTATTCTCTGAATGTATTTATCAGATTACAGTCCTTGTTGATCTTTCAACTAACTTCTAAGTCAAATGCTTACTTCCTACAATTTCAAATATGTTATTGTGTGGTATTAATTGAAAAGTTGGTCTCTCCTACTCTTCTTTCTCTTTTTGGACTGAATATATTTGAATCTGAAAATTGGGGAAAGGAGTTGGTGGAGTAGCAAGGAAGTGGTCTTATGCTACTATTCAGTTTTTAAAAAAAGAAAGCCATTATAATTCTGCTTGAACACTAATTTGCCTTGCCTTTCATCTAGTGGATGGCTGTGGGGATCTCAAAGCAGAAGTATTTCACAGAAAGTGCAAAACATTGAGGTATCATTGGCTTAGTAAAGAGTGCAGACATCTGTGCTAGATGCTGATTCATAGTACTTCTAGATCTCAAAATTGTGATCAGTGCTCTGGAAAAGTGTAATTATGTCAAGGGGAGAAATGGCTACTATTTACAAAGTATCCATAATGATGACAAAGAAATACCATAACACCAAATTTATAAAAGGCTTCCTATCTTTATTAATGTAATGCCTGTTGCGGAAAATAGTCCTTGAGTTATAAAGATAATATGAGTAAAACTCTCAATATTTTAAAGTTTCTTGCCAATGATAATAGAAAACACCCTGGATCTTATAGAATGGAGGTGTGGGGTAAAAATGAAATGTAGAAGAATATCATATTGTAGACCTGAGCTTATAACTCTGAAATTTCTTTCAGCTTAAATGACATATAGTCATCACAAAGACTCTTCTTGACAATTCTGTCCTGCCCAAAACAATAAGGGCACTTTTCTGTATCCATAGCTCTCCAGTTGGTCCAAGTAAACTTGCTGTTTCACATTCTCTTGGTGAGGAGGACCATTCTGTGTCTCCAAGTAATGGAAACACGTAATTAATCCCTTTTTTGAATTTTCATTTAATTTCAAAATCTTTTTAACACAGAACAATTATTTTCTTTACAACAACATGTTTTGAAAAGTACAAACACAAAGGCTTGGAAATGTATTAGTCATACAAAAATGACCTCAATTTAGACAGCATTTTATTTTCCTATTATAAGTAAGATTACTATTTTTTTGAGCATGTATAGCACCATTTCATTAGTCATGTAAGGAGAAATACAAATTTAAAGACTGCTTTCCTGTGTTTTTCTGTGTTGTTTCAGGTTGATAGTATTATATAACAATGTGATATAAGGGAGACAGTCTGAACCAAACAGGAAGCATTTAACTTTGCATTCAATTCCACTCAAACTTTAATAAGTTTCCCAACCTCAGAGTCTCACTTTTGCCACTTGTATTGGAGAAATAGTACTACCTCCCAGCACTCACAGCAAGACTATTTATATGACGCATCTATTTCTGGAATTCTCCCTAACATGGGGAAAGCCCTTTCTTGGCTAACTATTGCTATAACATAACACAACTTAGGTCTCTTAAAGGTGCTTCTGAAAGGATTACCAGTTTGCAAGTTAGTTAGACATATAGGTGTAAGACTGATGTTAGTATTTGAAAGGTCAGTCAGTGCACTACACAATTGTTCAACCCACTTTCCAATCAGATTCTGTCCCTGTGCACAGAGACTTCTAAAACACTCATGACAATAGCCTTAATTTTACTAACCCACAAGAAAGGAAGGCTACAAGACAACATTTAGGTGGAATTTACTGTTTTATTACAATGTTATTTCCCTAGTTGTCTTATTCTGAAATTTTGCTCAGATATCTAAATATTTAGCTGTTGGCATAAAGTACAGCTCAACTAAGTTCAAGGTAAAGGAGCTCAGTCCTTGTGTTGGGATGGTAAGCATCCCTTATATGACCGGGTGAGCCACCTGCTCTTTCTTGTTGCCTAATCAAGTTGAGCAATAGGAGCAAAGACTCCAGGACAAACTGTGGACAAAGGCCAGGAAGTAGTTTCCACATGAGAAAGAGTTCTGTCCTTACACTGCCCCATGCTAGCCTGACTTCTGGGAAGGTCACTCGAGCTTACAAATGTCGGATATGAGAAAAGCCTTCTGTTCATGTGGTGTGTCTGAATAATTTAGAAATGAGGAAACTATGGGAACCAAAAAGGTATTACAAGGAAAGGAGTGAAGAAACTAGGAGACTATGATAGAACTTTTGGAAAACTATCGTTGTAGAGACCCAGAACACAGGCTACCCTGAGATTAGCAGTGGAGTTGGGAAAACCAGAAGAATAAGGACTTTTGTTTGAATAATTTTTTCCTTCTGAGATTTCAAATACTTACAAGACAGTCCTCTGTGGCATTCGATTTTTTAACATTAGTATAAGAATTATCATCTGTTTTATTTGCTTTCATCTATATTTAGTTTTTCATTTCTTTGTTTCCATAGGCCTAATCAGGAGTGTTGGTTTTCCATCATTTTGCCATTCATTGCGAGATGATATGATTTTTTTCTACAGTAAGGCATATAGAAATATGCTAAGATCTTTATAAACATTGCATTACCTAAGAAAGAGCACAGATTTTAATCTGCAGAAACAGCTATAGAAATTTTTAGTTTAAAATATTTTAGTTTTAAAAATAATTAAGGTGCTTCCAGTTATTTATATTCCACTTTAATTTTAGCCTCATAATTTTAAAATTCAAGTTGGTATGTTTTTATCACAATACATCATATTTTCCCTCACTTTCTAAATTCAAATGGATTTTCTTTAGAATTTTCAAGGTACAAAGTATCAAAATAAAAGGTTTGAAAATGCATTCAGTGTGTTCTCTATTTACCCTTAACTATGAATTTTGAGATAAGTTTTTTTGTAGAAAGCTAGCATCCCTAGCAAATCAATACTAATTCCTTTAAAATTCTAAGGTGAAATATACATGCCATTTCTAACAACATGTGAATTGGGTGCTCAGCTAATTTAGAATGACCAGCCTCTCGTTTATTCTGAAATCTGAAAAACAAATGTTTTCCTTCTCAGGAACTTCTGCAAGCACTTTCTAAATCCATCTAGAGATGACGAAATGCTGTCTTCCTCCTTCCTCCTCTGCACTGGCAGATGACAACTAGCTGACCCCCAACTCTTTCTAGGAAAGGGATCAAGCACCCCTGCCCTCTGTCGTGTACTCTCTCTCCTGAATGTTCTAATATTTTCTGGAATTCAGTTGTCTCATAGAAGGAGGATAAAACAGAGTATGTCAATTGAAGCAGATGCATTTTAAATATTTGAAAGTACTTTATAAATTAAAAATATTTTTAAAAAGCCACTGAAATGAGAAAGTTTAAGCTAATTAATGCCTTGCTAGCAACAGAGAACAAACAGCTGGCAATGCGAAGAAATCCCAAAGAGATGTAAATTATCCTGGAGGTATGGATCAAGTGAATTTGTGTTGCCAAAATGAAATAATAACACACACAGAAAATGAGAGCAATACTTTATCAGAGTTTGAGGCAGAAACTTGGATACAGACAATGAAAGAGAGAACAAGAGGAGAACGTGGCACCATGGCAACAAGGCAACATATTCTGCTTGTGAGCGTTCAGCATCATTATGCCACTTTGAAGTATTTCTTAATCCTTGGACCTCTGAAGCCTCCTTTATTAAACGCTCAGGATTAGATAATGGGTTCTCACAGCTTTATCACCTCTTGTAATATGAGGATAATGGGAGGAGAAGAAATGCATCACAGATAGAGTAGATGAGAAGGGCTGTAGACTGGCGTAACAAGTAGTCATGTCTGTACAAATGTGGATTTCTTGACAATCAACATACTTCATATTCTTTAATACTTCATGTTCTTCCTTTTGTCAATGGTTGTTTGTTTATTTGTTTTGAGACAGCATTGCCCATACTCCATACTGTCACTGATTTTACTATAGAGCTATGAATTACCTGGAGGTCTGACTCTGGTCATGCTGCCTCCACCTCCACTGTGCTAGAACTACAGACATGCACCACCATGCACATTTTATGTCATGGTAGGTGTCAAGTCCGGGGCTAGATGCTTGGTAAGTAAGAATACAACCTATTGAGCCTCATCCCCTGAGCCCACATCCAGAAAATCTTCAGGAACAAAATCTCAAACACAAGATTCATCTCTAGAAAGGGAGCTACTGAGAACTTTGTAAGCAAAGCAAGTTTTGACAGAAACTATTAGTACATTGGTTTGGCTGTGTTAGCAGATTCAATAAATGGCAGTCCATCAAAGGCATGTACTTAATGTGCTAACTATAGATAACTGACTGATCACAGGCAGCATGACTGCCATAAAATCAACAACCAGATAGCAAGTGGAGCCCCAGCTGGGGCTTTTGACAACTCTGGTTGAATTTTCTTAACCCTTTTATGTGAGGGTGGGGTTTAATACTATTTCTTTTCAGTTAATAAAGCTTTGAAATCGTTTCTCCAGTGAAATTTTCATGCTCCATATTATAATATCAATCTCGTGAGGAGATTACAATAAGTTGTGAAGTATTAAATGCTAGTTAACCAGTTCTAGACTGAATGCTCTATGCTAGGGAAAATGCACACATCCTGAGGTCGTACTGGATCCTCCTATGGCTCCTGGAGAACTGTAGTGAAACTTACTACAGAACAACCTGCTGTAGATATCTGCTTCCTTCCTCTTTGTGGTGGTGTTCTAAGCAGAAAGGGCTCACATAGTAAATTAACTCATGAAAGAATATTATCAACATTGAGCCTTAGAGATTCATAGCCTTAAATGATTAGGGAGAAAATTCATGACTACTTGGTCTTATTTAGCATATACTAAAATGATCTCGTGTTTTAGAGTATTTTATTTTTTGTATTTATTTGATATATAACAATATATTATTTGATACATATATATTTATATACATATATTCATGCAGATTAGACTCACCAAATATTATCATCTTCAGTCTCACGTGTGACAAACGATGATTAAAATTATTTTCAATCTGAGCTTGGTCATTTGTAGGGCTTTCTCCATTGCTGTCTTCACAAACAATACTATCCATGAATGTAGAGTTCTTCATCTCAAAGACAAGTACACAAATCTTTCTGAGATAAATATATTATGATTATAATGTCCTACATATCACTAAGACACAGGATGCAGTCAAGGGAATTGCTGTGAAGATATATGTGGGGTTTTCCCTGGAGAGGGATCTGCTGCTCTGCTCTTTTAAACGTCATAGTGTAATTCTTTTCTTTCTTTCCCCCTTCCTTCCTTCCTTCCTTCCTTCCTTCCTTCCTTCCTTCCTTCCTTCCTTCCTTCCTTCCTTCCTTCCTTCCTTCCTTCCTTCCTTCCTTCCTTCCTTCCTTCCTTCCTTCCTTCCTTTTTCTTTCTTTCATTTAAAGAGCAGCTCATTTTCAAGCTGGACAGGTTAACAAACTCTGGGTGTTGAGATTTCTTTGGTTTGCAAGCTCCACTGCCTCACTGGTGTGTCAATCAAAATTCCACAGCCATTCTTGGATACTTGGAGGTGGGGCTATAAAGCAAGCAGTAGTGATTTGACCCGGCACTTGGGGCAAACAGGACCGGAGCTGTCTGTGTGACACTGTAACCTTGCAACTGCATTTAGACAGTTCCACTTGTGGCCTTGTACTCTGTCATCGGACTTCTAACTGGTAATTATTTCTGTGAACATTACCTAGCCTAAAGATTTGATGATCAAGATTTGTGCCTGCAAAACTAAAAGCTCTTGCTTTGATGGGATTATTTGCTTTGTTCTTGTACAGTTTAGAGTATAATAGTGTTTTTCTCTTCTCACAGAGAGGGGAAGAATGGGAAGTATTATATGCATTCAGGCATCCTGCTTAAACTTTTAATTAAGAAAGAAAGTTACACTTGGTCAGCTCTACTATTTTTACTGTAATCTTGCCAGTGATGTCTGTTACTAAGTGAGAAAAGACGATTCAGAAATATTTAAAATTATTCAAACCCTTTAATATGTATGTGTGTGTGTATATATATATATACCTACTTCATTAGTGGGTTAAAGGTACAAATTGATATATACCTCTCTATCATTTATTTGCCATCTATCTATCTATCTATCTATCTATCTATCTACCTACCTATCTATCACCTATCCATTCATCTATCCTAGGAAGACAAATTGCAGATCATCATTTTCTTTTTAAAGATAGAATCATAATAAATATTATTACTAAGGCTTTAGCCCATTAAAAATTTGCAGCAGAGTGGTTGTCTTTGGAATCTTTCAGAAAGAAGTATGTCCTTCGCTGCTTCTGGTGGCCAATAATAATAAACAGAGGTCACAGGTAGTCATTCTGTTGCTGACTTTCCTGGCATGGTGCAAGTCAATAGGTCTGTGAACTATTTGAGAGGTGGATTTTGCAACCTTTTTATCTTCCGAAGTTAGATGTTTCATCACTGCAATGTAATTCATTTAACATAAGCTGCTGAAACATTGATGAAATAGTCAAAAGGGTACACAAGTAACACCAAAATATTAAACTTAAAAGTGGTTTTCACATTGCAAATCACTATTAAGATGTTTTCATGGTAATAATTTGCTGATAATAGATTGTATACAAAATCAAGTATTGGAATTAGGCAAAATTGCAGGCACAGTTGCTTTATTGGTCACATACAATCGTTTCACTAACGATGCTTTATGTTATGACTTGCATTGTGGTGTAATGATCCACAGCAATATTTGCACAACTTTACTGTGGTTATATTAAGTGGTTGGCAATGTGGCCTTGGGAATTTGAATAGAGGGCAGCAGGAATAATTAGCCTCAGTGGGCACTGGGGGAATGTAGGGCTCAATGTATTTGTAGACTGGAGAAAAAATGCTAATACTATCATCTTTCAAAAATCATAGCTTCACTAGCATCCAAATCTTTGAATATTTCCAGTGCTGAGCATAGCTTGTCCCTTGGGCAACTAACAAGATTACTTACAAACTGTAGACAAGCTATACTTAAAGAATGCACAATGCCAGATAATTTTACTTTATATGATCCAGATTACCTAAAGCTATAATTATTAAATACAAGTTGAAATGTTTTAATGTATAGTAATGCTACAAAACATATTTTCTATCAAATGACAATAAATCATTAATTTCAGCATTATGCAAATGAGTGTCTCTGAAGAATTTGATATTGTGTTTCATCTTGTTTGTTGAATTATTAGCACTTATCTGCCCAATACATACTAGGGACTGATCATTTTCTATACTTTATTTTATGCACTTAGTACTGTAAATATTCAAAGAATTTCCAGGGCAAATACTGTTTCATAAACTGCAAGGCTATCCAAACAGGGACCTTTGAAGCTCTGCTGGACGAGCAAGGAATCCTTCATTGAGTTTGGTAGCACAACAGCAATATTTGTTCTCTAAAGATGATGAAAGACCAGTGGCATCCTAAGTATATGCAGTGTGTGGAGCCTTAGGTTGCTTAGAAACTCAGTGACTATGGGCTTGCTATGGCAACCCAAGTTATCAGTGAATGCAAACTTAGCTGGCATTCTGTTAAATCTCCGTATTTTGCAGGTAAGAATATTCAGATAATCCCTTCTGTAGTCTGAGTATTTTCCTTATTTATGCAACCAGGATAAATGGTATTTCAATAGACTCAAATATGAAAATAACTATCTATAATAGTTCATACCTATATGAAATTGATTTTTAATCCTGTGTTTTACTTCAAATTTGCAATGTCTCTTGTTTGCTTTTATTGTCTTCTCTTTCTCTCCATATGTATAGAATTAGATATAGTATATAGACAGATAAGTAGAAGATAAGATAGGTAGAGATATAGATAGAGATACATAGATAGAACTAGGTATGGTGCATTAAAACTATGAGAAAGCAAAGTTGGGACAGTATATTATTTAGATGCTATTTCAAAGGTTTTATAAATTTGACTCCTTAATAGTTCTCTTTAAATTTTCTACAAATGTATTTTTTACATTACAAACTCATTTGCAGACCATACACATGTATATTGCTATATAATTTCTCCTTAAGATCTTTAATAACTATATAATACACTATATTAGAAATCAAATTCATTTGGAGAGCACATTTTGGAGGTCATTGCAAAGGCACCCTGGAGACTGCTGCTCTTAGTTTGTGTAGCCCTCAAGGCAGCATGTTTTAGTTTATGCAGCTCCTCACGCCTGAGCCTTTCTGTGGCTAGCTCAGTTGTTAGATTCCAGGAGTAGCTTTGCTGTTCTCCACATTTACACCATAAAGGGGCTGTGCTCTTCCTTGCACCTCTTCCTGGGCGGGCGAGTGCTGTGCTTCCCTTATCTCTGTATTAATTCCAACTTCATGTTTATCACTATCAATAGCGTAGACAAAGGCAGAGGCTCTCCTGAGACAGGCCACACAGGGCTCCACTTATTGTTCTTTTCTCCTGGGCATCATCATTTATGCGTTTTGTTTTGATATTTAAGATTTTACCCTATTAGTATTTCTCTTGAGAGAAGAAGTGGCAGTTTGACTCAGGTTTTCACAGAAAACACCACAATTAAT
>CABHPH010029078.1:0-12059 GCA_902168325.1 Peromyscus nudipes | reverse complement strand
TGTGTGTGTGTGTGTGTGTGTGTGTGTGTGTGTGTGTGTGTGTCTGTGTATTTGTGTGCACATGTGCACATGTGTTGTGAGAACAAGTTTTTAGATAAATGTTCGGGTTTTGTACTCAAAACCAAACAAGTGCCTTTACCTCTTTTCTTCACTATTTTTGTGACATTTTCAGTTTATTAAGAGACAATTTTTATCCTGAATATACATCAAAGCTATTTTTTATGAAGCTTCAAATACATAGATGAATTTTACTGAAACCTTTATTTATACTATGATAGATTTGTGAGTGTCCAACCTCATTTCAGTTCCATTTATCACATCATGAGGTCAATAAATCTAAGTATTTTACATGGCCACCACATGGAACTGTATTTTTCTGGGAATGAAGACAACTAAACAATAGTGGTTCTGTGATTGACATCAACGTTGACTTTAGCACTGAGCTGTGACTGGGGTGGTTTGCTCTCAAACCACATGCTAATGAATCCCCCCTCTACAGAAGTCGTAGACTTTCATAGAGGACTTCTAAGAATTATTGAATTGTATGATACCTTTATATGTTTTTATAACTTTTAATATCAAAGGTTTTTTGCTATGAGCTTTTAAAATTAACATAATTTAGGCCAGGGGGTGGTGGCGCAGGCCTTTAATCCCAGCACTCTGGAGGCAGAGCCAGGTGAATCTTTGTGAGTTCGAGGCCAGCCTGGGCTACCAAGTGAGTTCCAGGAAAGGCGCAAAGCTACATAGAGAAACACTGTCTCGAAAAACAAAACAAAACAAAACAAAACAAAAAACAAACATAATTTAGAATTTTTAAGTTGATCCTTCATAATCTTTTGAAACTTTATTCACAATAAAAAACAGGCCAGTATTTCTCTACTCAGTGACCAAAACATATTTTACCCAAATGATATCCTTGGGGTTGGCCAGAAATCACTTTCTTCAGTCAAATTTTAATTAACACATTAACTAAAATGTCCTGACATTATTTGAGAAAAAACAAAACCAAACTGTAGAATAGAAGACATAGTACAGTGGCATATATCTGAGATCCTAATCCCAAAGAGATTGAGGCAAAAGGGTTAAGAATTTGAGGCTATAATCCAGCCTACACCATATAAGAAAAATTTGGCATTTTTCCTCTTTCTTTTTGTTGTTTTTCAGCTAGTCACATGTTAATTACATCATCATAGAAATTCAAAAATAAAAAGTTAAAGGTTGTGCTTTTACCTAGATCTTTCACCAATGAACTAAATTTTTTTGATATGGTATGTAATATTAATATAGGAAGACTACTAAAAGTAAAAAGAAAAAAATGAGTCACATCAATTCTAGTATCAAGGTCCAAGAAACAGGACATGGCTCTGTCTCCTTCCTTTCATTTTGCTTTGGATGAGCCAGTGAAACATGAATTGCTAAACAGTCTTATTAATAGAAAACCCAAAGCCAGATGTTGGGGTAAAAGCTGAAAGAGCAGAGAAGCAGAGCAAGCCAGCCATAAGTTCTTTCCTCTACGAAATCCTCAGTCTAAAGAGAGAGAAAGAGAGTTCCTGTTTCCTCACGCCTTATATACCTTCTGTGTCCTGCCATATTACTTCCCAGGATTAAAGGTGTGTGTCACCACTGTTTGGTTCTATTCCTCTCATGTAGCCCAGTGTGGCCTTGAACTCACAGATCCAGATGGGTCTCTGCCTCCCGAGTGATAGGATTAAAGGTGTGTGCCACCACTGCCTGACTTCTATGTCTAATATAGTGGCTGGGTTTGTCCTCTGATCCCCAGGCAAGCTTTGTTGGGGTACACAATATATCACCACAAGCCAGCATCTGAAAACCTCCAGTGGATGGTAACTAGGAACAGCTTGAAAGCACAAATGAAAGCTTGCTTGCAAAAAGCAAAAGTCTAGGAAAGCAGAAGCCTAACAAGTTCCCATGTTTGGACTGTTTCCTCCACTGGACTCAAACACCTGTCCTACTAGATAAGGCATGTGAAGAGCCTCCTGCCTGTTGGGGATGAGCAATGTCTCCCATACTAATGCCAGCAGCAGAGAGAATGATTCATGTACTTGTAGGGATGACCAGTCGGTGATGTCCCAGGGTTTGGACTTCTACCCCCACCTGGAAAAAGTAAGTAAATTGTCCCTTTTTTTGTCTTTGGGGTAGTGAATGAGGCCTGTTGGAGAGGAAGGACCTTAAGTGAACAGTGGAAACACAAACCTCATCAGCAGGGCATCAGTGGAGAGTAGGAACTCATACTCACTCTGAGCAGTTTGGAGAAGTACTGCTTGCTGTGCCCTGGGGGGCATTGATACCCAAAGAGGCTGATTGATAACCTTGGCCTTCTTTCTCAAGTTGGCATTATCCTTTATTCATCTTAACCTTTTGACATCACTATTGGGCAGTTTGCTCTCCACTCTTTCACATTACACACTGATTGAGAAGCTGCCATGTGCCACTCTGTGATGGCATGAGAGAGACTAAGCGAGGACAAATGGTTTATCTTTCTGTTCTTATCTTACCGTCTTCTCTAGGTATAGCTGTGAAAAGAAAATTCAATTAAAATAAGATTGAGATAAACTCATAAGTTCTTAATGTTAGACAAAGTCAACCATGCTTCCATCAAAAATCGCTTGTCTTATGTCACAAACTAAACAAAAATGCTAATCTTTGCTATGTTAAGCTGACAATTACCTAACAATTTTGTTAGGTAAAACATGAAAACAGCCATGAAAACTAATTCAATGCAAATTATAAATATGCTTGAAACAAAAAAGAAAACCTCATTGAGGCAATGGGGAAGGCAGTAAGGATGGCAGGGGGGAGGACCATGGGAAAGGGTCGGGGGAGAGCAGTGGAAGTGGGCAGTTAGGGAGGGCAGGGGGAGGACCATGGGAAGGGCAGTGGAGGAGGAGTCACAAAATGAAACCTCAGCAAGGAAATCACAGAATTAAAGAACCACATTTTATGAACAGAAAAAAATTGAAATAAAAATAGCAACTGAATATAATATAGCAGATGTGTTCAGAGTTGCAATGAAAGATACAGAAGAACACATTGATGGCCAGAAGGTGGAACAACAGAAATCTCATACACTGAACTAAACAGAAATAATTATTCTCAAGTCTAGTCCTTTAAGGAGGAGGAAATAAACAAACCCATTTTCTCTAAAATTATTTTAATCACTCTATTTAAAAGCTCACATAAATATTTAAATTACTTAAAATTATTACTGTCTTAATTTATTGCTCAAGATTTCTCTTATTAAGAAAAAAATCAAGAATGGGCAACAGTTATGATAAGTAAAGGAATCAGGTAGAACCTTCTAGAGGTTTTTGGTAGATTCCTGGCCCATTTTATATTGGTGATTATACACATGAGCTAATAATGTCAGCTCATCAAAATTTCAACCTTAAGTATGTACAACTTTTTAATAATTGCAATCATATCATAATAAAGAGGTTTAAAATAAAAGAACACCTTTGCACATGAATAACCCTGCAGCACTTCTTCTGTACTTTAATATAAACCAGGAACATTCCAATTGTGCTCCTCTTCTAAATTCTAAAAAGATAAAGTAGATTTGTTAATCACTTTAGTTCCTTCATCCCAGAGCAAAGCCTATAGGGTATGTACATCTAAAATAATATGTTGACATTTCTGCAAAATTGTAAATAAACTCCCGTGCCATAATTGTTAAATTTATAGACATATGACTGAATATTAAAATTCTTTGGATCATGACTCTTATCATTTTGTGCTCTCTTTCCCATCGTTCGCAACATACCATCACCACAATATGCTAATTATTCTGCTCTTATTAACATCCCTACAACAATCTCCTCTGGCAACTTTCAAATAGTCTCAGAGTATGGGCCTTGAGGGTAAAATTGAAATAAGATTGGCAAACTGGGCCGGGTGGTGGTGGTGGTGGTGGTGCACGCCTTTAATCCCAGCACTCAGGAGGCAGAGCCAGGCGATTTCTGTAAGTTTGAGGCCAGCCTGGTCTACAGAGTAAGATTCAGGACAGGCACAAAAACTACACAGAGAAACCCTGTCTCTAAAAGCAAAAAACAAAAAACAAAAACAAAACAAAAAAGATTGACAAACTGGGTGTACTGGCTAGTTTTATGTCAACTTAACAGAAACTAGGGTCATTTGAGAAGAGGGAATCTCAGTAGTGGAAATGTATGAATCAGATTGGCCTGCGAAAAAGCCAGTGGTGAATTTTCTTAAGTGATGATGGATGTGGGAGGGCCCAGATCAATATGGAGTGTGCCACTCCTGGGATGACAATCCTGGGTTTGGTGGGAAGGCAAGTTGAGCAAGCCCATAGGACAAAGGAGTAAGTGACATTCCTCTATGGCCTCTGCATTAGTTCCTAACTCTAGCTTCTTGCTGGAAGTTCCCGTAGTCATGGGCTGTGATGTGGAACTATAAGCTGAAAGAAACCCTATTTTCCCAGTTCTATTTGGTCATGTTGTATCAGAGCAATAGAAAAGTAACAAAGATAGAAATTAGTAGTGGAGTATTTCTGCGACAGACCTGGCTGTATGCTTTTGGGAGGATTGTGGGAGGACTTTGGATTTTGAGTTAGAAAAGTCATAGAATTACCAGAGGTCAATATGTGTGAACTTTTAAGAAGATTGTGATAGAGACCTGGCTTGTGACCTTTTAGAAGGAAGCACACAGACTCTCTCAGGGATGACTATGCAATATGTTGAATTAAGAATTTGTGTATCTGGTCAGCTGGAATTTAAGATTAGAAGAGACGAGAAGCACTAAAATGAAACCTTTGCTAGTCTGGGTCAATCAAAATATTCTGGGAGGTTATTTCCTCACGGTCCGCACACACAATGTGATGGTCTGGAGTGAGCTAAGGCTTCATCTCATGCTGGCAGCAAAGCCTGGAAAAGTAAGAGTCACTCTTCTTATTGGTTTTGAAGATATGAAGAGTCACAGAGAACAGCTGAGATTTGGCCCTGTGAAAGGTCAAAGCAGTAATTAGGGAAGATGCAGCTTTAGTTGCCATATGAGGCACAGATTGAAGGGATCATGGAGAGAGAAGTTGAGGCTTGGTACCATATGGCAAGGTAATAGCCCCCAAAGAGATCAAGGAGAGGCTACTGGTGAAAATGAAGTCCAGTTGCAGAAGAGACTCTACACTTTGAAGACTCCAGCACCGTGCAACCAACAATGGTAGCAGCAACTGTGGACTGGATTCTAGGTAAGTCTACAAGATGCATTCCATGTGCTGTGGCAAACCCTTTGGAGCATAGAGGACAGTGAGTCCCAGAGTCTGAACCTGAATTTCACACTGTTGAACTACATTGCTTTGATTATACTGTGACTGTGCTCTTCTTTTTTGCTTCTTGGCATATGAAACCATTTAACTTATTTTTGATTTTACAAGAGCCCAAAGTTGAAAGACTAAACTTTTAAAGAGACTTTTGATATTTTAGAGAATCTTTGCAGTCTTAGAGACTTGATTTTTAGAGAGATTTTTGAATATTTCAAAGAGACATTTTTAAGTGATTGAACTTTTAGAGACTGGAACCTTGAAAAGTTGGAGGGCCCAAGATATGGCTCATTGGTTAAAAGTGTTTGTTACCCAAGTTTAGTTCTCAGTATCAGACAGCTCACAGTTGCTTGTAACTGCAGTTCCAGGAGATCTGGTGCCCTCTTGTGTCTTCAGTGGGGTACTCATGCTTACACAGACACACACACATACATATTAATAAATCTTTTTAAAGACAAAATGTCTTAAATTGTGATATTAATATCATTGTGGTATGTTTGGATGAGCAAGAAAGAGAAGGTTATGGCTTAGCATTGATGTATTTATTTGTCAAGTTGAGAAGTGGTTACTTTTGCTAGCAAATTTTATGTCAACTTGACACAATCTAGAATCATATGGGAACAGGAACCTCACTTGAGAAAATGTCCCCATCCAACTGGCCTAATAACAAGATTGTGCTGTATTTCCTTAAATGATGATTGATGTTTGGGGGACCAACACCCTGTGGGCAGTGCCACCCTGGGCTGGTGGTTCTACGTGCTATCAGAAATCGGGATGAGCAAGCCATGATGTACAAGGCAGTGAACAGTGCTCCTCCATGGTATCTGCATCAGTTCCTGACTCCTCCTTATTGTCTTGAGCTCCTGTGCTGACTTCCTTGCATGATAGACTACATGCCATATGATTAGTCAAATTTTTTCCTTCCCAAGTTGTTTGTGGTCATGGTGTTTTTTCATAGCAATAAAAATCGTAAGAAGACACTGGGTATCTGGAATATGAAACTGTATTTTTCTATTCTTTATTCAGAGAAAAGTGAACAACCACATTTTGCACATATAATATATATTATATAAAATTTTTCTCTATATATGTTATATAGTCCTTTATTTGTGTGTGTTTTCTACCTACAGAAAAATGTTTATTATCAAACTCTTCTATATACCAATTTTTTCTTTTAAAATGAATGTATACTTGAGACTGACTACTCTCCACTGTACTCCTATATATACTCACTTTGGCACATTACAGCCAAGAGCAAGTTTACTGCAAATCAATGAAGACTAAACTACCCAACTTTAAGTAGTACTTAAACAACTGAAATGATAACATAAAGAAAATACAAGGTCATGCTTTAAACAGTTCATTAGTTTTGACTGGTAGACATACTGCTCCTATATCTACTTGTTTTTCTGCTCAGCTGGCCTACCAAGATATGTAGGTTTTAGCCGACTTTCTACAACTCTAGCAGCTGGTGTGTGTGTGTGTGTGTGTGTGTGTGTGTGTAATGTTCTCTTTATTCAATGATACCTTTGCAGACACTTACCCTGATTACATAATCTGGCTCTTTCAAATAGTGCTATGATCAGCCAGGTATACATGTATCTTTACTTTATGCTAGCTTTAATTTTGTCAGGAACATACTGAGTGGGGGCATAACTTCAGTATAAGTAGTTTCTATTATTTCTAAGATTTTAGGACCATCCATACTGATTTCCCATTGCTTACACACATCTTATTCTTGAAATATCCTCATTTTATTGTTCCTCTGTCTTTCTTCCAATACTTTTTGTTTTCAGGTTTACCAACCATCACTACAGTAATTAGTACACTGTCTGTTATCATTCTTACACTATAATAACATTCCTGTGTATACAATTTTTTGATCCTGCCCTTGTTCCACAGCTTTGAGCTTCAGTGAAATCCAATGTTTTTGTTGTTCTTTGCTGGAGTGCAAGCACAGCTGACAAAAACTATATATATTTATAAATTCTGAGTTTCTGGATTTAAAATTATTATCAGGAACCTCAACGAAACTCTTTCAGTTAGCTTTAAAATCAGTCATGGGGTCAACTATATAATTTCCATTTTTATTTTACTTCTGCTGATTCTTAGCCTCCACTGTCCTCCCATATCCTCCTACCTGTCCCTGCGGCTTCCCTTACCTCAGTAATTCGGTCTGCTTTAATTTCACACGGGATCTATTTTTGTCTTTAATATCACATGCTCTTTTTGTCTTTGTTCTAAGATCTCTGCCACCTCTTATGGTTCTCTTTCTCATATCCAGACTTATACCTTCACCCTATCATATATATAAGTAATTGGGATATGTATGAGAAATATACTATTTTTATTTATCGTCATGATTTCATTTTTCTTTATTCTTAAATAAAATTCTATTGTGAATATGAGCCACATTTAGCTAAGTAATTCTCTGCCTCTGTCTCTGTCTCTGTCTCGTGTGTGTGTGTGTGTGTGTGTGTGTGTGTGTGATCCATTCATCTGTTGATGATCATCTAGGCTTATTGCAATTCTTTGCTATGATGAATAGAACAGGAGTGAAGATAGATGTGAAATTTCCTCAAGGATTTAAACTCATTTGGGTAGGTGGAGAAATGGCGGAGTTTGACATGCCATAGTTCTGTTTTAATTTTGGGAGAATGCTCCAAACATATTTCCATGTACATCTTTATACTCCCATCAGCAGTAGAAAAACATTCCTCTCCAAAATCCTCATTAGTAATTGCTGACACTTGTTTTCTAAGTGTTAGCCAATCTAAGATAAAATGGAGTAACAAGGCAGACTTAATTTGAATATCCCCAATAGCTAAATATGTTGAAGAGATTTTTTAAAATATTGATCATTTGTGTTTCTCTTGAGAACAATCTGTTCAGTTCACTAGTTCATATGCTAAATGGAAGATCTGTTGTTGCTAATGTTCAACTTTTGCAAAATTTAAAACTACTTTCCCTTTACTCACAGAACTCTTGATAACTTTAAACTATAGCTCATGTAGAAAGTTGGGTAGATTATATCAACAGTATTGCTCAGACTTTCAATCTATTTAGACTTGTTAAGATTACCCATGAAGCACTGGAGGGAAATAGGAAGGATGAAAACAGAATTCTTTTTTTTTTTTTTTGATTCTCCCCTTAAGTTTATCTTGATGTGTCAATCTGGAGATTTTTTTCCCCTCTGAGTATGGTTGATGCATTTTATGTAATCTCATCCTGTGGAAGTCATTCTACTATTCTAGTAACGCTAGCAGCTCATTTATGTATCACTTTCAGGATAAGAGTGAATTTCTGACAGTAACTCTGCCTTATTGCATTAATCACTACAGTTCGTTTATATCTCTGTGTATGGACCCTTTGTATATTATTACTCTTTGGATTCTTACTTTTAAGGGTGACAAAGATTCTTCATGTTGTTTGATAATAATGCTTTCTTTCAATTCTCCTATATTACTGGCCTGTTTTTTTCCACTTTTCTCAAATGACTCCTCTTCATTTCTATTATTCATGATCTCTGAAAAAACAAAACAAAACAAAACAAAACAATCTCAATAAATGTGCATGATTTCTCCTTCCATAGATATTAACCCCAAATACTCCAATCAATACAACTTACTCTATATTTTCAATCTAGTATTATAGCTGGCTAAAGTTTTAAATGTGATAAAGTAAAGGTGAGGAAACTAGAGCTTACTAGCCACACTTGCTCTCTCTAACACAATGCTGTATGGTAGACATTGTATGAGATTGTGAAGTACTTTATCTGTTGATCTTAAAATAGCAACCATCAAATATTAGATTAGTTAATTGCTTTTTGCATTAACAGTACCAAATCTTGACAGCAAAACAGATGCATAGGTATTTGTTTGGGTATATAATTTAATTTAAACATTTCTGGTTACCTAGTATTTGAACATGTATTTTTTTAAATTCTCTGTGCTTTTGGTTTGAAAAGATACATAGAAATTTTCAAGTCTTTGTATTATTGAGTTTATAGAAACAGAAAATACAATATTTCTCCTCTAGTATATTAGCATTTATACCTGTAGATTAAATAGTAGAATTTTAAGACAGAGTAATTGGTAATTGATATCAATACTGATGTGGATATTCAATACAGGATACTCATAATTGACTTGTATTTAGAATTTTATCAATATCAGTTGATATGGACAAAGTGTTTTAATCACATTTATCTTCCAGGTCCGGAGAAGATTCTGGGCAGAATAGAGTAATAAAAATTTGTGTGCTTAAAAAATAAGACTTAAAACACCCACATGGACTGAAGACATTTTACACAAATTTTGTTGCCCATTTAAAATATTGCTAGCTCCCTTAATATCTTATTCATAATTTTCTTTAAAAGCCAGCTAGTATGATAAACACATGAGGAAATCCATAAAGGTAGAAAATCCCTTGATTTTAGATTATGAAATTTTCCTCACATTTGATGAGTTCTGTCTAAAACTAAACTCAAGAAGTATACTTATAGTCCTGGAAGGAAAGGTAGACTTTAAACTGAAAATTAGCATATACTACAAGATGAAAATGAATTTTCTTCATTTGCTTAATGGAACTTTTATACCTATCTCTCTTTGAAAACTTGGATGCTTAAAACAGAATTATGTGTTTATTAAAAAAAATCATGGGCAAGATTAGGTTAGATATATGTACCAAAGTATTCTCAGGATATTAACAGTAATTTAAATGTTACACATATGGGTAAAAGATTAATTATATTAGTTATAGCTTTCTGCAAAGTTCTAAACCACACAAGCCTTGAATGTGTCATTTTTGGATGAAAAGATGGAAAGTTAGGAAAATCTAGTTAGGTCTGATGGACAAAAATGCTGCTTATAGAATGGGAAGAGATTTTAACCAACTCCACATCTGACAGAGGTCTGATTTCATAAATATGTAAAGAGCTTTAAAAAAATCTAGTTAACAAACCAAATAACTCAGTTAAAATGGGGTATAGATCCAAACAGAAAATTCTCAACAGAGGAATCTCAAATGGCCAAGAAGCACCTGAAGAAATATTCAACATCCTTATCCATCAGAGAAATGCAAATCAAAGCTAGTTTGAGATTCATTGCTATACCTGTCAGAATGGTTAAGATAAAAACAAACAAAAAAATGTGACAGCTCATGATGGTGAGGATGTGGAACAAGGGGAACACTCTTCCATTGTTGTTCAGAGTGCAAACGTTTACAGCCACTTTGGAAATCAGTATGGCAGTTTCTCAGAAAACTGGACATTTGTCTACTCCAAGCCCCAGCTATACCATTCTTGGGTATATACCCAAGCAATGCTACCACATGGACACTTGCTCAAATATGATCACAGCAGTTTTATTTGAAATAGACAGAAACTGGAAACAATCTAGATGTCTCTCAGTCAAAGAATGAATAAAGAAAATGTGTTACATTACACAGTGGAGTATTACTCAGCAGTTAAAAAGAAATACCAACATAAAATTTGCAAGCAAATGTCAGGAACTAGGAAAAAGTCATCCTGAGTGAGGTAACCCAGAAACAGAAACACAAACTTGGTATGTACTAACTTATAAGTGGATATTAGGTGTTCAGTAAAGGATAATCACAATACAATTCACAGACCCAGAGAGGCTAAGTAACAAGGAGATTCATGATGTTTCTTGTAAAGGGGAAATAGAATAGATGCTTTGGATAGACTGGGGGCATTTGAGACAGGAATGGAAGGAATCAGGGCAGGGGAGGATAAAGGGAGAGAGTACTAAGAGAGACAACTGGAATTGAGAGACATCTCAGAGACAAGCTAGGAACCTAGCACAATGGAAACTTCCAGGAAGTTTGTGTGACCCAAAATAAGTTTCCTAGCAATGGGGGATAAAGGGCCTGAATGAGCCACCTCCTGTGCCCAGGTAACCCTTCCAGTGGAGAGATTGAGACACCAATTTAGCCACAAACCCTACAATTTGTCCTTTCTGCAAGATGTAATGGGATAAAGGTGATGCAGAAATTGTGGGAATGGCCAACCAATGACTGGTCAAGCTTGAGGCCCATGCCAGGAGACACTGCTGAGAGGGTCAGGAACCAGAGGCAGGATAGCCTGAAAATCTAGGATAGAAACAAACACAACCAGTAAAATAAAAAAACACACAAACAAAAACATCAATGAAATGATTCCTAATGATATTCTGTTATGTTTGTACACAAGAGCCTAGCATAATTGTCATCAGAGAGGCTTCATGCAGAAACAGATGGAAACAGATGCAGAGACCCACAGCCAAACGTTGGGAGGAGCTGGGGAATCCTGTGGAAGAGGGAGAGAAAGAATCCAGAAGGGCCAAAGAAGCCATGAGAAAACCCACAGAACCAAGTAACTCACAGGGACTCACAGAGACTGAATGGGCAATCAGGGTGCTTTCAAGGGTCTGACCTGTTGCCTCTGCATATATGTTATAGTTTTACAGCTTGGTTTTCTTGTGGGACTTCTAACAGTGGGAGGAGTGTTAGAAGTGACCCTGACTCTTTTGCCCTCTTTTGGGCTTCTTTTCCTCTTACTGGGTTGCCTTGTCTACTTTTAAAACAAGGTGAAGTTGCCTATTATTACTGCAATTTGATATGCCATATTTGGTTGATACCCCTGGTAAACCTGCTATTTCTGAAAGGAAAGCAGGAAGCATGGAATGAAGGTGGGTACAGACGGGAAGGTGAAGAAGGAGGGAAAACTAAGGTTGGGATATAAGATGTGAGAGAATTAAAAAAAAAA
>CABHPH010028933.1:0-10468 GCA_902168325.1 Peromyscus nudipes | reverse complement strand
TTTTTTTTTCCGATGAATGACGATGACGTCACTCATTCTGAGGACACCTGGCGGTCGCGGGAATCGAACTCGCCACCTCGGCCGCCGCGGGCGGTCGCCTGTCCTCAGAGCCACCTCTCCGGGTCGCTGCTTTCTTTTTTTTAATGTAATGGTGTGTTGCTGTTTTAAATTGGCTGCCTAAGATACCTGATTGATCTAGTAAAAAGCTGAATGGCCAATAGTGAGGAAGGAGGGATAGGTGGACCTTCTGGGCAGGTGGAGTAAGTAGGAGGAGGAATTTAGGCTTAAAGAAGAAATAAAGCATAGGAAGAAAATGATACACCAGGGATCAGCCAGCAAGACATGAAAGAACCAGGAAAGTAGGACCTACAGAATGAAAGAAAGGTAAAAAGCCCCAAAGCAAAAATGTAGATGAATAGAAACAGGTTAAATTAAGCTAAAAGAGCTAGTGGGAGAAGCCTTCGCTAAGGCCGAGCCTACATAATTAATAATATGTCTCTGTGCCTTGATTTGGGAGCTGGTTAGTGGCCCAAAGAAAATTACAACTACGTATTTCACCCAACGTGGGGCCTAAATTTTCACATAGATCCTGATAAATCTAACAAAAAAAAAAAGAAAAGAAAGAAAGAAAGAAAATAAAACAACCCCCCTCAAGGCTCTTTTAAGAGGTCCTCCATAGCACTTGAGCAGCCTGTATGCTAAGTAGAAACAGC
The DNA here is from genome assembly GCA_902168325.1 of Peromyscus nudipes. NCBI lineage: Eukaryota > Metazoa > Chordata > Mammalia > Rodentia > Cricetidae > Peromyscus > Peromyscus nudipes. The sequence goes on along the minus strand of CABHPH010028933.1, from coordinate 9,755 downwards.
AAACTAAGTAAAAATTCCTGCCACAGTGTGAGCACCAACTTCGTAGAGTTGTGGCACATAAATGCAGCTCTCATCAGGATGTAGGCTTAAGGCTCAGCTCTAACTGACAGGAGGAGTGGGTGGAGACAACCACCAGAGCCCCATTGTGGAGAACCTAGCTGCCACTTAGCAGTTTAAGGTTTGGCTCATGCAGTCAGCAAATGCTACAGGTGCACAATAAAATAGTCCAGACCTAGAAAAACCCTTAAACAGTTGTGTATAGGTGCTTAGGAAAGAAAAGGAAATGGGAATTGACAATCATAGAAAATTGTAAAGTAATATATAAAAAAAAAAAACAAGCCACATAAAGATGGGAAATAACAGGGACTCTGGATCCTTTATGGTGTTTTGTTGACTGAGTTTTTTGAATGCTGATGAGCCAATGACAGCTGCTGAGAGACATGGGATTTTAAAAGGAACTACTGAGTTAAACCAATGTAGAATCTTTAGGAATATCTTTACTTTAAAATGGAATTCAGAAAATACAATATATTGTATTGGGGGAGAGGTCATGCTTTTGTTTCCACAGTAAATGAAAGGCTGTAGATTGCTTCAAAATTTGTAAAGACCAAATTTGATTGGGGGACACTCTTTGAAACTCTTGGCTACAGACATGAAGAAATAAACCTAGAAAAACTACAAGACAGGTGACACATATGCTGATCCCTTGACATGGGAACAGCTCTGAGACTGGATGAGACATGATAGATCTTGTTGGTTACAAAGTCCTCTGATTTATTATTGCATGACATTCTTTCATATGGCATAAATAGAGGTTTGATTATACAATCCAAACAAACTTATAAAGGAACAGATGTATATTTTACCTGCGCAATCATAAAACAAAAAAATCATTTTAGGCTGCCTAGTGTATAACACACAGTTCATACTTGTGCTAATGCAGATATGTATGTTACCCTTGAAAGTTGTGTGTTTTCAGAGCAAGGGGACCTGATACCAGTAAAAATGGGTGGTCCAGGTGATCCAGCCTTCCAGAGTGCATCTGTTGCAGTTTCCTTAGAGTTCTATTTTCAGAACAGCTTCAAGACTGCTAGCTGAGATAGTCCAGCCTCACAGACTATTTTAGCCAGGACTTCAGATAAGCCTTGCCCTTTCTCATTACACAGAGACTAGACAACAGTTATAGCCAGTTTTCTTAGGACTTGACTATTATCCCAATTTTCTCAGGGCCCCCTGGGGATGCTGTCACCCTTAGATAGCAGGGAGCAGTCTAGAGAACACAATGCCCATATTCCCAAATGGTGAGCTGGGTGGCTTTTGGTAATTCAGTGGGTTATGGATGATTATCATCATTTAGGGGGGGTATAGGAATATAGGATAAAAAGACAACTATTCATCTCAAATATTTTATATTGATGGATTTTTTTATATTGATACAAATTTAAGGTTATTTTTATTATACCAGATATGTATTTCTACTCTTGTTTAAGGTATTGCACCTATGCAGTTCATTTAAAAATCTAAAGTTCCAGTCCTTGAAAACTATTATTACAAACTGTTTAAGATGACTAAAAATGTATGTTAGTAATTAGTCATCTATAACAATCAAACTTGTAGTCATGTTAGGTATGTTTTCAAGATTAGATATATTTTAGATAGGTAGGTGATCTTCAAATGCTGCAGAGACTTACAGAATATGGGATTAAGATGTTCAATAACTTAAGGCTTTTCATGGCAATAAGACATGTCTGTTCCTGGCAGCACCAATCTACTTCATAAAAGGATGATGGGTACTGAAGAACCTCCATATAAAGTTTGCTTTCATCTGTGGAAAAGTTAGCCATTTGGGCAAGAAATGTCTCTTGCCTCAACTGCTGACAGTATACTGTATAAGCTGGACAAGCAGGACACAAAGGAAAAAGACTGCCAAACTTTGCCAAGACAAAATGGGACAGTCCTTCAAAATCCATGCTTTACAGAAAAGTATGTCGGATATATTAGGCCTGTAGGCCAAATATGGATACCCAAATGGTGCAGAGGAACCTTGGGTAACTGACTGTCCAGGCAACCAGATGCTCTGTCATTTCTATAGTTTTGGAAGTTTCTTGCTCTTCACTTCCTGTTTACTCAGGCAATATTATGTCTTTGATGGGTTTCTGATGGAGTTGAAGACTAGGTAGTTATAGTTTTCCTTGTTACCAAATTTAGAAAAGAAATTTACATAAGAGATGTAAAGTTTTTTAGATTGAGAAATATAAAAGCTTAAAATGTTTATCTAAGCAAATGTTTTGAGGTTTAAAAAGATATTTTTGGGTTAGTAACACAAATTAGGATAGAAAGTAAATTAGGTACACAAGTTTGGGCTCACCAAGGTAGGATAGATTATTAAGAATTTTCTCTGAATTTGCCAAATGAAAATGGCCTGGATATTGTAAATATAATTCTTACTTGATAATTGTTCATCTTTTATATAGTGTTACTATGTTAAAGCTAAAACCTTTGTTTTTACTTAGACAAAAAGATGAAAATATTGAAGAACTTTTAACTATGCAAAGTGTTACATTTGCTTAACTATGTAAAGATGGGTTGCATTTGTTTTTGTAGCAAGATATTTGATAACTATGTAAAGATGTGTTGCATTTGTTTATATAGCAGAACATTTGTTAACTATATAAAGATGTGTTGCTTTTGTTTATTTTGTGAAATATTTAACTATGTGAAGATGTCTTGCATTTGTATACTTGTGCAATATTTGTTTAACTATGTAAAGATGCACTGCATTTGTTTAATTATGTAAAGGTGTGCTGCTGTTTTACCTTGCCTATCTAAGACACCTGACTGGTCTAATAAAAAACTGAATATCCAATAGCAAGGAAGGAGGTATAGGTAGATCTTCCAGGCAGAGAGAATAAATAGGAGGAAGCATTGAGGGTCTAGGAAGAAAGAAAGGAGAGAAAGAAAAGGAGACACCAGAGAGATGCCTGGGGACAACCAGTCAGACATGGGGGAACCAGGAAAGTAGGACATATAGAACGAAAGAAAGGTACAAAACTCTGAAGTAAAACATAGATGAATAGAAAGAGGTTAAATTAAGTTAAAAGAGTTAGTGGGACAAGCCTATCCTAAGGCCAAGCATTCATAATTAATAATAAGTCTCGATGTTTTTATTTCGAGCTTGTTGATGGCCTAAAGAAAATTCCAACTATACTTCTACATGTAAAATATGGAGGAATTTCCAGAGAATTATGAATGAAAAAGCCTATACCAAATCTTGTTTCTTATATGATTTCTTTCACATACAATTATTGAAATGAAGACATTGAAGAGTAGAGAACAAAGCAGTGACTTGTCAAGGGTTACTGTGTGGGGAGACGGGGGAGGGATAGTGCCACAACATTATTTTAGAATACTGTAAATTATCTTCACCAGACTTTGGATTATACAAATCATAGAATATTAGGGAGAAGATAAATATTACAACTTTTTTTCCTTATGCCACCAACACATTATTAGAATAGATTTTATCAGATAAACGTTAATTTCCGGTCATGTCATTAGTGTTAATCATGAACTTTTGTGAGTCAGTGTCACCTAATTCTAATTTGTACAGAATCATTGCTGAAAAATACCATTCTCATTAAACCTTGAACCATTAGAACCAATCTGCATGGTCAAATGCAGTCAGCTCATGCACTTTTTCCTTGGTTTTCAAAAACAGAGACAACATACATACATTAGGCTTAGTATTTACTAGTCAGTGTAACTAGTAAGATAAGTTTGGACATGTAGTACATATTTACCGTAGGCTGAAAATTATCATATCTAGAATACTTTAGACAAAACCAAGCAATGAGTTTAGATACACATCTTTCCAAGTAAGTTATAATACATAAAACAAACATTAGAACATCATTTTGTCATAAGTGAAGTAATGTCCTGAAAATGTGAATGTGTTTCACATGTAAATTAAAATATTTTTTAAATCTATATGTGTATACATAATAACTCTTCCCCTCAGTTTGAGTTTAAATTAATCCACTCCAGACCAGAGTTGTCATGATTTTATACTTACTGCCTTTGCATTTTCAAGAGCAATGTTATTGCTAGAATGGAAACTCTTCTATGGATACTTGAAACACAATATGGCATTCAGCACCTTCAAAATGACCCTTTTGTCTCTAGCCAAGGTCCACACTAAAGGAAATTAAAGCAAGAAAGTAAGTGGATCCTTCAATTAAGAAAATGATTTGGTAAGCTCATAGTTTGGGTCAATGCATCGAAGACCATAAGGCAACAGCAAAGCTGTTTGCATTTCAGCATTGTTGAAATATTCTCCTTTTTCTTTTATTGAAGCCTAGAGAAAATTGTGCCCTCATTATGTGTAATGGTGCTTGTGAAAAATGAAATTGTATCATTGGATCAAAACAGGCTGCTAAAGTTCTCCAGGTTTTTTCCTCTTCTGTTTTCTCTATGAGGCAAAAGTAATTGCATTCTGTTTATTCTTTGCCTATTCTATGAAACTTATTCTAAAGGTAGTCATACAAAATGCTGGGATGGAAAATAAGAGGTACTTTTTAGACTAGGTGCTATTTAATTAAATATAAAAAGCTAATTTAAAATAATACTATGCTCACAATAATGAGGCAGCCCTGATTGAAGGCCACTAGAATGCTTTTAGCACACGCCTTAGAATCCAGCCCTTGTGCAGAGAGGCTGTCTCCTTACAAATCACACTACATCAATGCCAGCCTGTGCTCGGAGACACACTTAGCATCATTAGAACTCTCATCTTCTTATTTCTCCTTGATTGGTTAGAATAGCATGGAGTGACTGAAACAGACTACTCATTTTTCATAATATATCTATATATCCTTAAAGATGCATAAGAGTCAGAAAGAAATATTATAATATCAAATTGTGTCTTTTACATTAATTGAGAAGGTAAAATGGTTGTATTTTAGAGTCACTTTCATTAAGCTATTAGTTGAAATTTCAGGAACAAGAAATAAAACCTTATAGTTACTGAACAGTGTAGATCAAAAGGATCCAAGAGTAAAATCAAAATTTTCTTTGAAATCAAATGCCTTTCCTTCACCCAATCTTTTCCTTCCCCTTCCATCTCCTTTATAGTTACAAATTTTACTGTAGCAGCAGATCCACACTCTTTTAGTATGCTGTCTAAATTACTCACATATATTTGATGAACCTTGTTTTATTTACTATTATTTATTAATGTTACTCATCTTTCTTTTGTAGGACTATCATTCAGTAACTCAAAAATTGAGCTATAATCGCAAAATTAGGTGGATGCCTTCTCAAGGAAATACTTTGAAATGACATTAACATTGTAATTGAATATCAGAGTCCTAGAACTTATATAATACAAACTTAAAATTTAACATTTCAATGGAATATATTAAAAAATCCAAAATCATTATTTATGTATTTTACTTTACAGTTTATCATTACATGTATGATAATGAATCTGGGAAGTAGGCCACATTGCCCAACCCACACCAAATCCTTACTCTTACTGTTCGATAGAACTGGCCAAGTGCTTCCTATGGAAAGAAAAACAATATAAATAATATGATCCTTTTCAAGAGATGTGCAACAAATTTGCCTGGCAAAGTCTTCTGGTCCAGGGTTGTAAGAATAATGAATTTAAAAGAATGATCTGATGGCCACTTTTCAATGGCTGTTATATTTGATCCAAACTATTTCAAATCTCCCATTTAACTTCTTGAATAAAAAATTAAAGGTAAAAGCCAGTCTAGTACAGGGGAAGAGCAGCTGCAGGCCGAAGCGAGGCCAGTGGGCTCTATTTTTGAAGCAGCCTTTTATTTCTGCATCTCTGATATCCAAGGCACAGCTTTCAAAAAACACATCTCTTGCGACTCGGTTGCTTTTATCTTTCCGGTTTTATCAAAGGAGTTAAATGGAAGGGATTCTGAAACTCCAATTTAGCTTTTATTTTTCAATAAAAAATGACAGCCGAAAAACAGTGTAGCCACAGGAGAGAGAGAGGGCAACCTGCACAGAAGGGTAAGGGCCTGCTGGGCCAGACTACAAAGTGTTTGGAGAGCAGACTTGCGGGGCTTCTTAAATACCTTGGAGAGACACCGTGACAGGAGGACCAATAATAGTCCCCAGCCTTCCGTTTACCAGAGCGCTTTCTCCCATCCTGAAATCTTATTTAAAGGATTATAAAAAGGAGACTATTAGAATATGATTTTAGAATGCTCTAATGTGGTTGTTTTAGTTTGGCATTCCTTTTCACCAAAACTTATTTTTTCTCATCTTTTTTTAAAAAATAAATTTTATTATTAAAAACAAATTTGAGAATAAGTAAAAATACCACTCACCAAAATTACCCAGACCCAAAGTCTACATAAAAAAAAATGAAACAAGGCAAAGCTTTTTCTTCTTATAAACATTGATTTCATACCTTCAAAAATGATATGGAGGTAGAGTTTTAAAATTACCCAAGAGTTGTAGAATTCTGTTAAATCAAAGACATATGGGGACACATATCTTAGGGTTTCTGTTGCTGTGATGAAAGACCATGAGCAAAGCAACTTGGGGAGGAAAAGGTTTATTTGGATTACGTATCTTTGTTCATTGACAGAAGCCAAGGCAGGGGCTCAAACAAGGTATGCACTTAGAGGCAGGAGCTGATGTAGAGGCCATGGAGGAGTACTGCTTACAGGCTTGCTTCTCATGCCTTTCCCAGCCTGCTCTCTTATGAAACCCAGGACCACCAGGGCGGAGTAGTAGTTCCTCCAATGGGCTGGGCCCTCCCACATCAGTCACTAATTAAGAAAATGCCCCAAAGACTGTTTTTTGTTTGTTTTGTTTTTGTTTTGTTTTTGTAGACAGGGTTTCTCTGTGTAGCTCAGGCTGTACTAGAACTTGGTCTGTTGACCAGGTTGGCCTTGAACTCACAGGGATCCACTTGCCTCTACCTCCAGAGTGCTGGCATTAGAGATATGGGCCACCACCTGGTTCTGAAGCCTGATCTTAAAGAGGTCTTTTGTCAATCGAGGCTCCCTCCTCTCTGATGACTAACACGTGTCAAGTTGACATAAAGCCAGTCAGCACAACCCATCTTTTTTCCTGTAATATTTCTTTTTGATTTATGTGTATGTGTCTGTATATACCTATTTGTACAGATGCCCATGGAAACCAAAGGGGGGTGGAAGATTTATTCCCTGGAGTTGGAGTTCCTGGTGTTTGTGAGCATCCTGATATATGTACTGAGAACCCAACTCCAGTCTTCTGGACGAACAGCTAGAGTGCATAAAAGCTGAAACATTTCTCATGTCTCCAAAATCATTTTAAAAAATCTTTTGTATGTTTAGGAGTGTGAGTGTTTCTGTGTAAGCGTTGGTCCACACAGGTCATAGTGTACACATCGAGGTCAGATAACAGCTTGGGAGTTGGTATTTGCCTCTACTCTGTTTGAGACTGGATCTCTTTTATTCATTGCTCTTTAATTCTTGAGTACATGGCAGCGGGGCCACATGCATTTCGAGTGTTTTCTGTCTCTCCCTCTCACACAGCCATACAAAGGCTAAGATTGCCAGCGCATGTTGAGACTTCTGGGCATCTGAACTCAGGTTCCCATGCCCTTCACACTAGCCAGCCCTCCAGCCCCACCCATTCTTTTAAGTCCAACAGCAATGCTCCCTGAGGTGTGTCTTTATGCAATAGTGCTACATTTGTACAATTTTATATACAGGTAAGCTGTGAACATCAACTGATTCCAGAAGTTATCTTCTATCATATTTAGAGAATATCTAGATTTAGTTGAGTTCTAAAACCCGTGAATAATTAAAAAAGACTTATCTCCTACCATCCTTGCTGTGAAGTAGATTGTTAATAAAAGAAGACATTTGACCCTATTTGTTGCGGCAAAGGTAGAACTAATGATGGCCTTCTCCCTGAAGTGTGAGGAAGGTTGGTATATGTAGATAGTGATGCTATTAACTGGTGGGGAGTGTAAATGGTATGTATTGAATCTGATAGTATATAGCAATGTTGAAAACGTAGTCTGCCATGTTTTGATTAATTCTCAAAGGAAAAGGAAGTATAACCATAGATGACAAATGAGGAATGGGTGTATGTGAAGCAGGCAGACCTACCTCTGCTCCAGCAGTGTCAGGAGATCAAGGGCCTGCAGACTTCTCCCTTCCAATGCCAGGGTCCATAGTATGAAGGGCAGGTCTGAATGTTCTACAACGTTGTCCCTTGGTCTCAGATGGAGATTTTCTATGTACTGAATAAAAGTCAAATGCTCCTGCGATTGACCGGCAGTCTCATCTTATATCCACAGTCCTTTTAATTAGATCAATGAAGATAATATAGGAGTCAGAAAGGTTTTCTAACCAGATGCACACAAGTATCTAAGTTCTCTGCTTGCTATGCTTCATCGGACAGTGTAAGCAAATTTCCAACTTTCAGCCTGGGAAGTCAAATGGTAATGAGTCTTATCTGTCAGCTAATACGTCCCCCCGTGCGTGTGCTACATGAGTCTCCGAGGTTGAAGCATTCATTTAAAAGTGCTAGGCTGGTGATTTTGAGAGTTTGGTTCAGTGTGGAGACTGATGAAGTGAGTGCTTCAAAGAGAGAAGGAAAACCAATTTTCCTCCTTCACACGGAACAGCACTTACACGGCAGCACGGGGACTGAAATCCTGGACAGCAGCTAGGCTGCCCAGAGTACGGAAGCTCGCACTAGCTAGGGAACATGATTCACATTGTTTGTAAAGGGAATCATAAGAATGTCTGCTTAGAATTAGTCTGCACTTTGAAAGAGTTAACATTTAGGAACGGCTGAAATGGTATCTGAAATGTGATAAGGATTCCTAAGTCCTTAGGTGTAATTAAGACTTGGCAGTCAGGACAAGATCCACTCTTTTTCCTGTTTATCAGACGTCTGAATTTATGCACTGACACAGTTTCCTTCTACTCCATTGCTGATAGCTGTTCTTTAAATCACAACCCTTACCCACTCCGCTTCTTGTCCTAGGAGATTTAAGTTCCTCAAAAAGTAAATTGAACTAAAAGGATTTAGTAGGTTTGAGAGAAAAAGCGCTTCTTGCCACAAACACTGGAATCGCTCATCTCCCCCTTTACTTTTAGTCTCTTCATAACTTACTTTTTAAAATTAAGGAAAAAATAATGGGTTCCACTGTGACACTTTGATACATGAATTTGTTTCATTTTGCTCTTCTCATAGCATCTTCTACACTACCCTCTACCTCCATGGTTCTCTCACCGCCACCTCCTCCACCCATCAAATGTCCTCCATTTGTTTTCTTGCTTTTTTTACAGAGAAAGAGATGAGAGAGAGAGAGAGAGAGAGAGAGAGAGAGAGAGAGCTACAGAGAAATAGAGACGCAGAGATAGAGAAACAGAGAGAGTTTTAAAATCTCAGACTCCAAATGAGAGAATATGCAATATTTTGTCCTTCGTTCTCACCCTCCATTACATACCCACGATGCTTGTCTCCTTAACATCTTTTGTTCCCATAATTCACATTTTATTTCATATCATAGAGACTAAATGTGGATTTTATAAAATATTTAACATCTGTCTTTTTGATTCTGTATTATTTTGCTTAACATGCTTTCCACTCACGTATTTGGTAAAGGATGTTAATTTCTTTCTCCTTAGCAGCTAGATACAAGTCCAGTCTGTGTGTGTGCATGTGTGTACGTGTGTGTGTGTGTGTGTGTGTGTGTGTGTGTGTGT
>CABHPH010028924.1:0-11790 GCA_902168325.1 Peromyscus nudipes | reverse complement strand
AAAAAAAAATGGACATCATGGAAAAAAACAATTTCCAAAATGGAATATGGACCTAAACAGAGAGCTTTAAAATATAAACACAAATGGCTGAGAAAAACTCTTAAAATTTTTCAACATCCCTAGCTATCAAGGAAATGCAAATTAAAACTACTTTGAGATTTTATCTTACCCCAGTTAAAATGCCAAGATCAAAACAACAAACGACAGCACATGCTGCCAAGGATGGGGGGTGGGGGACACTTATTCACTGATGGTAGAAATACAAAGTAGTACTATGGAAATCAGTGTGGAGGTTCCTCATAAGCCAAAAAGCCATCTACCACAATATCCAGCTATACCACTTTGGGGCATATACTCAAAGGAGTCTACATCTTTCTACAGAGATACTTGCTCATCCATGTTCATTACTGCTCTATTCCTAACAGCTAGAAACTAGAAAAAGCCTAGATGTCCATCAACTGAAGAATGCATAGTGAAAATGTGGTGCATCTCTGGAATATTATTCGGCTGTTAAGAAAAATGAAATTAGCAGGCAAATGAGTGGAGCTAGAAATAGTCATCCTGAGTGAGGTAACCCAGACCCAAAAAGACAAATGTTGCATGTTTTCTCTTATATGTGAGTTTTAGCTTTTAAGCTTTCGATGTGTATCTTTCAATCAGAATAAGCAAAGAGCTTAGGGAGTCTCTGAGGGTCCAGGGAAGCGAAGGGATCTTCCAGGGAACAGGAAAGAGGACAGTGTCATAAAGAGATACAGGGAAACTAGAATAGAAGACTAAATGGGAAAGGGATGGAAGGGCAAGGTAAAGGAGGGAATATGGAGAGGGACCACTAACACTAAAGGCTTTTTGAAAAGCCATATGAGAACCAACTGCTGTGGATATCACTCTGTATCAATAAAGCGCTGATTGGCCGGTAGCCAGACAGGAAGTATAGGCGGGACTAACAGAGAGGAGAATTGAGGGAACAGGAAGGTAGAGGGGAGACTGGCTGGAGCCGCGGCCAGGAGAAGGAAGATGTAAGGTACCGGTAACCCACGAGCCACGTGGCAAAGTAGAGATTAATAGAAATGGGCTAAATATAAGAGTAAGAGCTAGACAATGATAGGCTTGAGCTAATGGCCAAGCAGTTTAAATAATGTAAGCGTCTGTGTGTTTATTTTATAAGTGGGCTCGGAGACTGGCGGGACTTGGGAGCTGGAGACTGGCGGGTGGCGGAGATTTGTCCTGACTGTGGGCACGGCAGGAAAACTCAAGCTACAACCAACTACTATAGAAGCTTCCTAAAACATATACATCTATAAATGGAGTCACTATATGATAAGAAAAACAATGCCCCAACTAGACATCATATGCCACCAAGTAAATCTCCAGTGACAGGAATGAGTTACATCTTATTGATTCCTTGGCCAAAGGGGTCCCCATAGATCCTCCTCAAACATCACTCTATTGCCAAGGCTATTGTTTACTTCCCACAACCTGATAGTAATGCTCTATTGCTGAAAACACCACTTGTGTCATGGAGAAATCAAGCTGGTGCCCAACTAGAAGCGTCACATCTACTGACTAACATCCACAGTGCTGGAAGGTACTTTGCATGCTACTGGAGGAGAAAAGTAATCACCCAGCTAGACACCCTGCAACCTACAACAGTGACCTGCCTATGAGATCTATTGGTGCAATAGCGGAACAAATGTTACTGTAGTAACCAACCACTTTTTGGTTGGATTTAAGATTTATGGAGCCGGGCGGTGGTGGCGTACGCCTTTAATCCCAGCACTCAGGAGGCAGAGGCAGGCGGATCTTTGTGAGTTCGAGGCCAGCCTGGGCTACCAAGTGAGTTCCAGGAAAGGCGCAAAGCTACACAGAGAAACCTTGTCTCGAAAAACCAAAAAAAAAAAAAAAAAAAAAAGACTTATGGAACCCATACCTGACATTGGTACAGTGGCCAAGAACCTGAGACTAGATAGGTTTTAGGCCCTAGGGAAAAACATACTACTATTATTCTGCTAAATAAACATAGCAATAAAATTACTCCTGATGACATATTGTTATATACATAGTTCAATGCCTCAATTAACCCTCATCAGAGAAGCTTCTTCTTTCAGTAGATAAAATTAACATACCCACAACTATGTAGAGTTAGAGACTTTGGAGTACTCAGACCTACATGGGATTTATTTTTTTATATACCACTCCCTTAAGGCTCGGGATCTATGTAGAAGAAAGGACAGAAAGATTTTCAGAGGCAGAGGTGGTAGATGAACAGCATCTTCCAAACACAACAAGACTGACATACATATGAACTCATACAGAATGATAGCACACACAAGACCTGCACAGGATCAAACCCAAACATTGAAAAGGGGAAGTGGGGGCTGGAGAGATGGCTCAGAGGTTAAGAGCACTGACTGCTCTTCCAGAGGTCCTGAGTTCAATTCCCAGCAACCACATGGTGGTTTGCAACCATCTGTAATGAGATCTGGTGCCCTCTACTGGCCTGCAGTCATACATGCTGTATACATAATAAATAAATAAATCTTAAAAAAAAAAAAAAAAAGAAAAGGGGAAGTGGACACAAAGTCCCACCCCTAACCAAAAAGTTTGTTGCAATTGATGCCTGCCAGCAAAAGAAGAAAAAAATTAGCTTTCCCCAGTTAGTGTCACCGAGTATATCAACCACACTCCAGGTCAGGCCCCATGCTCAGAGGTAACTGCATTTGAACGCTTTTTGTTTTGTTTTAGTTTGGCTTGGTATTTTTTGTCTTTGGGGTTGTTTGTTCATTTGCTTATCTGTTTTGATTCTTGTTTTTGAGAGTGGAGAGGGAAGGAAAGAGAAAACAGGTAGAGTTGGGTGGGTAGGAAGGTGCGGAGGATCTGAGAAGAGTTGGAGGAAGGGAGAGAATATGATCAAAATATACTATATGAAAAAAAATTAAATAAAAAAGCAACTTTATCAACCAAATCAATAAAAATTAAAAAGAACTAATGAAATAATTCAATTACGTTTTCCGTGGGAAGATTTTGAAACTCCGCACTTTGTGAATAATCAGGTTTACTGCATAGATAATACTGAAAAGCTCAACACTCATAACAAGTACTACCTGAAGCCTGGGCAGCCAACAGTGTGTAGGATGCTATGAGCAGTAACTGCAGCAAACAAAGGGATACAGAATTCTCTGAATACTTTGAGGTTTCAGGGAAGAAGTGTCTTAGAGAATGATTCTAGTCAGGTTGTGATCTAACTGCATTTAGAGAGAAAGTATGAAGCTCTTGCCTGAGTCAGATGTTCTACATCAGACTATATAACAAGTGCAAGTCACAGCATGCACGGGAAAGACAATAAATCAAAACCTAACCAAACTGGTGCACTAGACTTTAAAAGCCAGTTTGATTACTCTGCACATTTGCCAATTCCCATGTGTAAGATCACCTGCTGTCTTGTATGAATGAAAGTGTTAAATCCCATTACCTGATTTGCCTGTCATACATACAACAGTCAGCAAAGAAGTATTTATTGAGCCTCCCACAGATGAGTAATTTTAGAAACTATATTAACTAGAAAAGATCCAAGGGTAGAATAATTACTAAGCTCCTTAAAAAAGCAACAAATCCTGTGTTCCTTATAAGAACCCAGCACAACACTAGGCTAAAATAAAAGAAAACTTGGTCTGAAGCACAGTCAGGATCTACAGTGAAGACAAACTGTGTTCGTGACACCTTATCTCGAACATGCCTTATCTCATTCACTCCTCCTCCAACTCACAAATGATGAAAGCAAGTTTCAGCAAGAATAGGCAACATGGGTACCGAAGCAGAGACAGCCAAACCAAGCACAGGCCTGAGGAAAGGGTTTTACATACATAATAAGGACTGAGCACACAGTGAGATTTCCAGAGTTTTTCCCCCACCTACCTACAAATCATAGATAGGGACTTACACATTCCTATTATGACACTCAACTATTTTTTTTTCTCTGTGGCTGGAAAGACAGCCGTGGGTGCTGGGAACCGAACTCTTATATTTTTGGTTGTGAGCCTAGCCTTTAACGGCTGAGCCATCTCTCCAGCCCGACACTCAACTCTTAATACTTGGCATTGCCCCCAGAGTGTCCCATGGACAAGGCTGACAGAGCAGGACTACTGTTCCCTTGAACCATGCAGGCTCACCAGTAGTCCTGAATAACTCAGTCCTTATTCTTGGAATTGGGGACCTCTTTAAAATGTGTCACATAGAGTCTGGGGAAACTTTCCTCTTGTCTTTGTCATGCAAAGTAGCCTTTCTCTTTAAATTACATCTTTAGATTGTTGCCTTAGGTTTAGCTGAATCCCAAAATACTTTGAACTCTGTTCTTTACTCACTACTTCCTTGGCAATACTCTCACATGAGCATGAATGTTACTTTATCTCTTTATATTTCTGTTAAACACGTGTTTGTGTATACTTATTTACACTTTGCAGGCTCAGGTTTACCTAAAGTTAGGAACTATTGAGGAAGATATCACCATCCCTCTGTCCACTGTGGACTTGTCAGGAGCAAAGTTCTTTTGTAGGAATAACACTCTTTGCCTCTCAACTTCTTTCTAAGCTTCAGCATTTCTCCCTAAGGGGAAAAAAATATCTCACCTAGCTCTGAGTTTGAGAGCATGTCATCTCATCCCCTTTCTCTTTACAATCTTCTTGCCTTCATAAAGACTATTTTCTGCCTTACTTCTCCATGCAATACACATGACAGGGCAGGCCTCCACAGGGACAAGATTGAGTTTGTTCTTACTGTGATTAGATGAGTACAGAATTAGCAAACATTGTCAAAACATCTAAATCATGTTCTTCAAATTCCACTAATAAAGTTGATGTTTTGGTACCCATCAATACTGTCTTTTGCTGGCTTCCACAGTGGTTCTAAACTTTAGGTGAAGAATGTAATTTACTAACATCATCATATAACACTAGAGATAATTGTTACAGGATTGCCATAAAAGCCAGGCATAGTGGTGCACACCTATAATCCTAGCACTCAGGAGGCAGAGACAAGATCACAAATTTAAGTCCAGCATGCTGGATACTTTTGTGTCAACTTGAAACAAGCTAAAGTCATCTGAGAAGAGGAAACCTCAATTAAGAAAATGATTCCTCCAGGGCCAGATGGTTTCAGCAAAATTTCTACTAGACGTTCAAAGAAGAGCTAATACCAGTACAACTCAAATTATTCCACAGAATAGCAACTGAAGGAACACTGCCAGATTCTTTTTATGATGCCACAGTTACCCTGATACCCAAACCACACAAAGGCTCAACAAAGAAAGAGAATTACAGACCAATTTCCCTCATGAACATTTATGCAAAAATATGCAATAAAATACTAGCAAATTGAATTCAAGAACACATCAGAAAGATCATCCACCATGATCAAGTGGACTTCATCCCAGAGATGCAGGGATGGTTCAATATACAAAAATTTTTCAGTGTAATCCACCATATAAACAAACTGAAAGGAAAAAAAAGCAAGATGATTTCATTAGTTGCTGAAAAACCCTTTGACAAAATCCAACACACCTTCATGACAAAAGTCTTGAAGAGATCAGAGATACAAGGAACATAACTAAACATAGTAAAAGCAATATACAGCAAGCCAACAGCCAACATCAAATTAAATGGAGAGAAACTCAAAGCAATTCGACTAAAATCAGGAACAAGACAAGACTGTCCATGCTCTCCATATCTATTCAATATAGTACTTGAAGTCCTAGTAGAGCAATAGACAACAAAGGGAGATCAAAGGGATACAAACTGGAAAAGAAGAAGTCAAAGTACTGCTATTTAAAGATGATATGATAGTATACATAAGTGACCCCAAAATTTATACTAGGAAACTCCTACAGCTGATAAATCTTTAGCAATAAGGCTCAATACAAGATTAACTAAAAAAATTAGTAGCCTTCTTATATACAAATGATAAAAGGGCTGAGAAAGAAATCAGAGAAACAACACATTTCACAGTAGCCACAAACAATATAAAATATCTTGGGGTAACTCTAACTAAACAAGTAAAGGTCTATATGACAAGAACTTCAAGTCTTTGAAGAAAGAAATTGGAGAAGGTGTCAGAAAATGAAAAGATCTCCCATGCACATGGACCTATAGAATTAACAGATGTTTATCTTACTAAAAGCAATCTATAGATTCAAAGCAATCCCCATCAAAATTCCAACACAATTCTTTATAGACCTTGAAAGAACAATACTCAACTTCATATGGAAAAACAAAAAACCCAAGATAGCTAAAACAATCCTGTACAATAAAAGAGCTTCCAGAGGTATCAGCATCCCTGATCTCAAGATCTACTACAGAGCTACAGTAATAAAAACAACCTGGTATTAGTATAAAAACAGACACATTGATCAATGGAATCAAATCAAAGACACAGGCATAAATCCACACCTAGGGACACTTGATTTTTGACAAAGAAGCCAAAATTATACAATGGAGAAAAGAGAGTCCAGACATAAATACATACACCTATGGACACTTGATTTTTTACAAAGAAGGCAAAACTATACAATGGAGAAAAGAAAGTATATTCAACAAATAGTACTGGTTATTGATTGTCAGCATGTAGAGGAATGCAAATAGATCCATATCTATCACCTTGCACAAAACTCTAGTCCAAGTGGGTCAAAGACCTCAACATAATACCAGATACACTGAACCTGAAGAAGAGAAAGTGGGAAGAGCCTTGAATGCATTGGTACAGGAGACAACTTCCTGAACAGAACACGAACAGCACAGACACTAAGACTGACAATCAATAAATGGGACCTCATGAAACTGAAAAGTTTCTATAAGGCAAAGGACACTGTCAATAGGACAAAATGGCTGCCAACAGAATGGGAAAAGATCTTCACCAACCCTGTATCTGACAGAGGGATGATCTCTAAAATATATAAAGAACTCAAGAAACTAGACACCAAAAAAAATCCAATCAAAAAATGGAGTACTGATATAAGCAGAGAATTCTCAACAGAAGAATTTTAAAAAGGCAGAGAACACTTAAAGAAATGTTCAACAACCTTAGCCATCAGGGAAACGCAATAAAAACAATTCTCAGATTCCATCTTACACATGTCAGAATGACTATGATCAAAAACACAAATGACAGCTTATGTTGGAGAGGATGTGGAGCAAGGGGAACATTCCTCCATTGCTGGTGGGAGTGTAAACTTGTATAGTCACTTTGGAAATCAATATGGCAGCTTCCCAGAAAATTAGAAATCAATCTACCTCAAGACCCAGCAATACCACTCTTGAGAATATACCCAAAGAATACTCAATCATACCACAAGGACACTTGCTCAACTATGTTCATAGCAGCTTTATTTGTAATAGCCAGAAACTGAAAACAAGCTAGATGCCCCTCAACTGAGGAATGGATAAAGAAAATGTGGTACATATACACAATGGAGTATTACTCAGCTGATAAAAACAGTGACAGGAAATTTGCAGGCAAATGGATAGAACTAGAAAAAAATCATCCTGAATGAGGTAACCCAGTCCCAGAAAGACAAACATGGTATGTATTCACTCATAAGTGGGTACTAACTGTAAAGTAAAGGATAACCATGCTACAGACCCTGAGAAGCTAGGTAGCAAGAGGGGCCCAAGGGGAATTATGCATGCATCTCCCAGGGAAGGGGAAATAGAGATCTCGTGGGTGGACTAAGGCAGGCAGGCATGGGCACTTGAGAGATTGGGTTGCAGGGTGCACAGAAGGGTAGAGTGCTCAGAAAGATGACTAGAAAGGGGAGCATTAGAGAGTAGGATAGAAGTCTGATGCAAGAGAAACTCCCATGAGTCTATAAGGAAGGCCCCATCTAGGACTCCTGGCAGCAGTGGATGCATAGTCTGAACTGGCCATCTCCTATGATCAGATTGGTGACTACCCAGGTTGTCATCAGAGAGCCTTCATCCAGTGACTGATGGAGGCAGATTCAGAGACCCATGGCCAAACATTGGGCTGAGCTCAGGGAGTCCTGCTGAGGAGAATATAGGAGCCAGGGGGTCAGGGACATGGCAGGAAAGCCTACATGATCCTTCTCATGGGCACTCACAGAGTCAGAACCAACAACCAGGGAGCCTGCATGAGACCGACCTAGGTCCTCTGCATGTATGTGACAGTTGTGTAGCTGGGTTTATTTGTGGGACTCCCAGCAATAGGAACAGGACTGTCCTTGCCTTGCTGAGCCTGAATACAGGGGGAGGTGCTTAGTCTTATAGTAACTTGATAAGCCATGCTTTGCTGATGCCCATGGGAGACCTGCCCCTTTCTGAGTGATTATGGAGGAGGGGTGGATTGAGAGGGAAGAGGAGGGAGGGAGAAGGAGTGAGAGGAGAGGAGGGAGGGGAGGCTGTGTTTGGCATGTAAAATAAATTAATTATTTTTTTTTAAAAAGAAAATGCTTCCATACTATCAAGCTGTAGGGCATTTTCGTAATTAGTTACTGATGTGGGAGGCCCAGCCCATTGTGGGTGGTGCTATATCTGGGCTAATGATCCCAGGTCTATAAGAAAGCAGGCCGGGCAAGCCATGTTGAGCAAGCCAGTAAGCAGTACACCTCCATGGCCTCTGCATGAGCTCTTGCCTCCAGGTTCCTCCCCGAAGGAGTTTCTGTCCTGACTTTCTTTAATGATAGACTATAATTTGGAAGTGTAGCCAAATAAACCCTTTCTTCCCCAGCTTGCTTATTGGTCGTGGTGTTTCCTCATGGCAATAGAAACCTTTACTAAGAGCCAATTTGGCTGTACAGCCAGTTCTAGGCCAGTTCTAGAGCTACATAGCACAACTGTCTCAAAAACAAGCAATACACAAAGGATTGCATTAGAAATATTGTATTTGGTAGAGCATGAAGCACATTTTCTATATAAGTAATTCATATTTCAATTTTATCATATCTTTCATGTATCTCCTTCATAGTAAACTTTTATGACTTATTTCTTCCAATGACTGATATTTGATTAAATCTAGCAATAATACATTTAAGTTTAATATTTAATTGAAGCAAGATATTCTCCAAAGTATTCAGTTGTACAGGATTTATTTTTAATATGTTAATATAATTTAAATTTCTCAAATCAGTTTTAAGAAATACCACATTTGGATGCACTCTAAAGTTGTGAGAACTATATCGATCTTGACTACAAAGATTTATTTTTTTCAGTACTAGAGATCAGGTATTGATGTTATGCATGCTAGGCAAGAATTCTACCACTAAGCCATATCCCCAGCTCAAAGAACTTTTATCTTTCTGTGAGTGTGAGTGAGTGAGTGTTTGTGTGTGTGTGTGTGTGTGTGTGTGCAAGTGCACAGCATATATGGAGATGAGAGGATCACCTTGAGTGTTGTCCACCCTGTTTAAAAGAAGGTCTTTTGTTGTTCACTAATGCACGTGCCAGGCTAGCCAGCCCTCAACTTGCTGGGGTTCTCCTATCTCCATCTCTGATTGCCTCATAGGAGAAATGGGATTACAGATGTACAGCACCACATTCAGTCTCAAGTGTGTTCTGTGAATCTGATCTGAGATCCTCAAATATGCACAATGTAGGAAGCAGTTTCCCTACTTTGATCTCACCAGATCAAAGATTTTTAAACATGAACCTGGTAACTGAGAAACTAAAACTTGAAATATGTATGCCAGATAATCCTGCATGTTTTTAATACAGGAATTGTTCCTGGATTTAATTCCACAAAGTTTAAATTACTCCTGACAATAAGCTGCTGAAGAGACATATTAACATTTCAAGGTTGCTAGACTTCACATCTTTAACAGAGATAGCCATGCTCACAGCTAAAGCGACTCTTCAAGTAACAGTGTGCTAAGTAGTACCAACTCATTTGTACTCCACCTCTCAATAGCCTCATGACATTTTGGTAGAAGACCTAACCACGTAGAATGTAAAAATATGATTTCCTGAGTTCATATCTGGACTCTCTTACTCAACAATGAGGAACTATACACAAACAACAGCTCTGTACCTCAGTTTTCCATCTGTAAACTGAGAATGATAGTAACCCTTGTTGGAAAGTGTTGTTTTACATAAATTATTGTGTGGAATGTGCTTAGAACTATCTAATACACATCTTACCATCCAATGGCATATACATGTTAGCTATTATTTTTGTTGTTTTTAAGAAATATAATACCTTGGGTTCATGCCCCCATAATTCACAAAGTGAAGGATGATATTATGTCTAGACATAACCATTTGTTGACAAGGTCTGTTCTTTGAAATAGCACCAATGCCACAGAAAAACCCTTAGAAAAGACCAAAGAGCCAGCACTACCTGAGATACAATAAGGGCTGGTGGCTGGCTAATAATTACATTAGCATTCTCTCATCTACTGTGACACAAACTGGATTTATTGATTCATTTCAAGCAGGAAAAACAAGCACCTTGGGGACCCAGAGGGAACCCCAATAAGACAGTGTTAGGAAGAATTTATTACAGGGGTTGAGTCTAGGGAACGTCCAAGGAAATGAGGATCCTCCTCAGATTGGATGCTGTCTAAAAGCAGGGATCATTCTGACTGAGCAGCTTAACATTTTTTAATCCAATCATTGAAAGATAAAGGCTGAAGTAATACTATAATTGGAAAAAAGGCAATGGTCACTCACTAGCCAGGAAAGAGGATTGTTTGATCATTGTCTTGGTTGACAGTGTTCTTAATTTTACCTCTTCAGAGATTCCCATGAAGAATCTACTTCTGTCTAGCTGCACTACAGGCTCTAAGTTGTTTTGTATCTAAGGTTAGTGTCCTATGAAAAGTATTTACCTGAAGAAGGAAGCTCCTGCCTTTCCCAAAGGCAACGCCAAAACGAAGGTCTTGAAAGCTAAGAAGGCAGTGCTGAAAGGTGTCCCCAGCCCCAGAAAGAAGATGCACACTAAAAGGTTTTCTGGCCCCCAACCCCACCCCATAAGTTTCTCCACACATGCAGTAAACCAGATCAAGCTGAACTGAAAAAGTATAAAAGGTATATAGCGAGCAACTCCCAGGCAGGTTCTCTACTGGGGCTAGAAGAGTTATGTCCTCAAATGAAAACAGGGAGATTTTACCAGTTGTAGGTGAGGGGTGATGACTGTCTGCCACAAGCTGGATTTGTCCACACAGGCATGGTCAAAAACTCAGCGCTTAGGCAGGGACTTGGGCAGCTGGCAACTTCAAGGGAGGAAGTTGCAGGAGCCACCAACAATGTAGAACTGGACTTTTTGGCACCTTTCCTTTGTTCAGAGACTCTCTGAGCACGTAGTCGAAAAAGGGGAGGAGGGGGAAGGGAAGGGAGAGCCAAAAGAGACAGGAATGGGCTTTCGGGACCATGCAGGGGCGAGCTGGGGGCTCCAAATGAACATGCACACCATCCACCTTCAAGTGGCCCAAGACCCTACAGCTCCGGAGGTAACCCAAATACCCTTGAAAGAGAGTGCCCAGGGGAGACAGTCTTGACCACTATGCCATCATTAAGTTCCCTCTGACCACTGAGTCAGAAGAAGACAGGAGACAACATACTTGTGTTCATTGTAGATGTCAAGGCCAAAAAGCACCAGACAGAACAGGCTGTAAAGAAAGTCTATGACACTGTTGTGGCCAAAATCAGCACCCTCATAAGGCCTGATGGAGAGAAGAAGGCATATGTTTGATTGGCTCCTGATTATGATGCTGTGGATGTTGAATTGGGATCATCTAAACTGAGTCCAGCTGGCTAATTCTATACATTATTCTATTCTATACACTTTTTTCAT
>CABHPH010028911.1:0-14696 GCA_902168325.1 Peromyscus nudipes | reverse complement strand
AAAAAAAAAAATTACTTTTGTTTTCTGAAATATGTAGCACAGGTGGACTTGGGTTTTTGTAAATAGTTTTTATTTAAAAATTATAATGTCATTACATTATTTTTCTCTTTCCCATTCTTTCAACCCTGTCTATGTAGCTCCCCCAGCTCTCTCAAATTCATGGCTGCTTTTTCCTTAATTGTTTAAATGTGTATTCTTTTTGTGTGTGTGTGGGGTTTCTCTCTCTTTTTTTTCCCCCGAGACAGGGTTTCTCTGTGTAGCTTTGTGCCTTTCCTGGAACTCACTTGGTAGCCCAGGCTGGCCTCTAACTCACAGAGATCCACCTGGTTCTGCCTCCCGAGTGTTGGGATTAAAGGTGTGAGCCACCACCGCCCAGCTAAATGTGTACTCTTAAATACATAAATACACCATCTTCAGTCTACATAATCTGTATGTATGTGATCTCAGGGATGAAAATTTGTTATTAGATAATCAAATGGCCCTCTCTTTGTTTTACTTGCTTGGGCCAAGGGTCTATTGACCCTGTTTATCTTCTCAAAAGAAACAGCTCTTTAAACTTGTTGATTCTTTGTATTGTTTTCTTTGATTCTATTTCATTAATTTCATCTAGCTTTTATTTCACCTTGCTGTCTATTGGGTTTGGATTTCGTTTGTTCTTGGCTTTCTAAATTTTTAAATTGTGTTATGAAATCATTTATTTGTGCTCTGATTTTTTCCAATGTAGACATTTAGTATTATAAATTTCCCTCCTATGACTGCTTTTAATGAGTCCCAGAAGCTGTTATGTTATTCTTTCATTTTAATTTAGTTATGGGATATTTATTATTTCTTTCCTGTTTTTTTATCCATTCCTCATCATACAGTAATGAGTTTTTTAATTGCCATGAGTATGTATACTTCCTAGAAATTGGCTGTCAATTTTAAGTTTTATTGCATCATGGTCAAATAGGACACATGGAATTATGTCAATCTTCCTGAATTTGTTAGAATATATTTTGTATCTCAGGATATGGTCTAGTTTAGAAAAGTTCCCACGAGGCTCCTGAGTAGAATGTGTATACTCTGGTGTTTGGGTGGAATAGTCTATAGATGTCTGCTAAGTTCACTTGAGGTATAATTTCATTCAATTCTGACATGTCTCTGTGCTTAGTTTTTGTCCAGATGATCTGTCTATTGAATACATAATGTATTGAATGCACCTACTGTTAATGAGTGTTAATCAGTCTATGTCTTTAATTCCAGTAGTACACTTTCTATGGAATTCAGGGCACCAGATTCGGTGCATATACATTTAGGAATGGAACATCTTCTTGATTAATTGTTCTTATTTTGAGAATGAGGATGGAGTGTCCCTCTTTGTCTCTTCTGATTAGTTTTAGTTTGAAGCCTATTTTGCAAGATGCCAGGAGAGCATCCTGGTTCCATTTGACTGGAGTCCTTTCTCTCTAACATGGCGCCAGTCTTTAAATTTGTGTTTGTTGGAGAGAGCAGACCAATTTTGTTTTTTCATACAGTCTGTATGGAAAGATACAGGCTGTATCTTTTCATTGAGAATTGAGACCATTAATATTTAAAGTAATTATCAAAAGGTATGTGTTGATTGCAGACATTATGTTGTTGAGTTTTGGTAATGTTTGTGTTCTCAGTGGTACTTGATATTTCAGTAACTATGACTTTATAGTTTTTTCTGTGGTCTCTTGGAAAGAGTGACCATGCTAACTCATCTCTTTAGCCCAAAATATTGCTTCCTGTGTTTTCTTCAGAAATGATCTGCTGGATATAAATTCTTTTAGGCTGTTCAGATCATGGAAAGTTATTCTTCCTCCATAATATATGGCAGACAGTTTTGCTGGGTACATTAGTTAAGGTTGGCCTTCCTGGTCCTTTAGGACTTGGAATGCATTGTTCCAGGCTTGTCGGGCTTTCACAATGTCTGTTGGGCAACTAGCTGTTGTTATAATGGGTTTTCTTTTATATGTGAGCTGTGTTTTTCCCTTGCAGCTTTTGATACACTTTCCTTGTTCTGTATGCTTAGTGTTTTATCTATAACATGCTATGGGGATTTTCTTTCTGGTCTTATCTGTTTGCATTCTTGTGTGCTTGTATCTAACAGGTATCTTTTCATAGTTTGGGAAATATTTCTTCTATGATCTTGGTGAAGATCTGATCTGTGCCATTGATCAGGAATTCTGTTTTTTAAATACAGAATTCTTCGCCCTTATCTATTCTTACATAGACCACCAAAAGCGTGGTCTTTTCATGTCGTCCTGTATTTCCTATATGTACTTTTCTTGTATTTTTAATTTTTTCACATTTCTTGCTTATATTGTTGGAGTCTCTGTCTTCTGTTCCTGGTATTCTGTCTTCTTGTATTCATTGTACTTGGAAGGATTTCCCTTGAGTTTTCTAGCTGGGTTATTGGATTTTTTTTCAATTCCATTTTCATTTCAGTTTGGGTCTTCCTTAATGTTTCTGTCTCTTTATTGAATTCTGTTTCCAGATCCTGTTATGTCTTCACCGTTTCCATCAGTCTTATGTTTGTGTTTTCTTGGGCATGACTCAGGCATTTATTTCCTTGAAGTTCATTGAACTGTTTGTGTCTTCTTTAAACTCCTTGAATTTTTTAATAAAATTTTTATTGTTATTTTAAATTCTATGTCCTTGGCTTCTTCTAGGTAGTGCTTGCTGGTGAAACATTTCTATGGGACCTGATGAATTGGAGGCAGGCGGGGTACAGGAGAGGGAAGGTATCGCATTGATCTTTCATATTGTTTGTATTTTTGCAATACGATCCAGGTATGTGGAGTTCTTTGGTTAGTTCTATGTCTGATATACAGAGAAGGCTGAGGCAGAATGGGATATATGGGTCTAGTTGAGCCTAAAAGTTGGAGCTTAGGTGGAATGCAGCTTGGTGGACACAGAGGCCTTGGCTGGCCTGCATTATGTAAGTGTTGGTCTAGGTCTGGAGTTTGGGGGTAGTTGTGGTTTGGAAGCAGGATCTGGTTGAGCAGAGAGGCTACGCATGCCTACAGGCTGTGAGAAAGCAGGGCAGGCACTGGCAAAGGTTGGGGATAATATAGATAGGGATGGTAAAGCTAGGCTGGGTCACTGGAGATGGGACCCAGGCTTAGGGAGGGAAGGTAGAGGAGAGGATCATCAGATAGTCTTACTCAGCTAGACTCTGTCAAGGGATATGCAGGATCCAGCTAGGCAGAGGGAATGGGTGTAGCCTGAGAACAGCCTGTAGGTTGTGGGCAGGCAGGGAGGGTCCTGGCAGAATCCAGTCTTGAATTATTAATGCTATTGTCTCAACCTCCAGAATACTAGGACTACAAATGTACCACCACACACAAGAATATATTTCCATCTTCTAGGAGTCAAGGGCATCCTAAACTTGAATATGGCCAATTTATCTTCCTCTTGATGACTGTATCATCTAGCCATAGAAGTAAGACTGAAGGCGACCAAGACAGCTGTGACTTTCTTTTATTATTTACTATTGGCAAAGACAAGCCATTACTTTTCTGTGTTTCATTCTACTCACAAAACAACCCTGGTGCAATAGGGAATGGGACCACACAGCCCGTGGTTACTACTACCAAGAGATAGGAAGCATGGCACTTAGAGTCTGGCTAACACAGGTGAGATGGTCACAGACGTTGCCCAGGTCATCAGACTATAGCTAACTGCTAGAGAAGACATGACGGCTGTCAGTCCATCCCAAGAAAGATACACAGGATCAAGTCACCGTGAGAAAAGAAATGCTCTACATGGGAGGTCCTATGGGGAACGATGGGCATGCATGCAAACAGTGCTGAGATCCAAGTGATCTCAGTTATAGAGGAAAGTAGTCACAAATGCTGGGAGGACTGCCCTTGCTGAGTGTTTCCTTGATAGAAAAGAGTAGCCAGATAAAATGATGGCAAGAATCAACAACAGCACTACAGTTTTGCTACAAGGTTAAGATGAAGAAAAGTCACATGTGTGACTCCATATTCAGGCATTATTAAACAAACATTAGTTGACAAATTGGTATAGAATCGTCCATCTATCCTCCGCTGTGAGGTGACAGGTTCCAGCCTTCTGCCTTACCTAACGACCTTCTTCTAGTCCTGTAGAGAATCAGCCCGAGACTAGTAGACAATGTTCTATGAAGAGGCTTTTACCGATAAAATCATCATTCCACAGTAGAAATTTCGGCCTCTGCTGGACAGGATGTGGACAGCAGCTGACCTTCCTGAGATCAGACCTCAAGTGGTATCTCTGGAGAGAAGGTTCAAGATGATCAGATGTTCAACCAGAAGTGAGATTTTTTCCCCCCTCTGTGGTAGTACAGTCATGCCTCACATTTTAATACCAGTCATTTCATCTAATGAGAACGCATATTTAATATTCATCACACTAATTTCTAAAGCCTCTGATGTTGTGGGCGATAAAGACAGCTGAATCACTTGTATTATTCATGCATTAATATGACTGTGTACTTTTCGAACATCTAGCCCCGGTGCCTGGCATAAAGTAAACAACATGTGTTTGTTCAGCTGAAACTGAAAGTGTAGCTGCCTCTGAAGCCAGACAGACTGGGGATGTCTTCCAGCGCAACCGAACAGAAAGCCCTGGAATATGTGTTCACTCACAGGTAATACCACACTGCTCAGGCTGACATGATTTCAAATGAATCATGGTCCATGGAGGTCCAAACAGTCTTGAAAAGGTGCCAAAGACCAGAGGAGGTGAGAGGCGTTCCAGCAAAGGCCAGTGGGGAGAGGGCAGGTGCAACCTGTGCTGCCCTGGAGGGGGGCAGGATGCATGGGGCCCGGCAAGAAGGATTCAAGGAAAGAGAGTGGGTTCAGGGGGAAACGCAGTCATTTCTCATCATGGAAACTTTATTCTCTCAGACTCTGACGTGTTATCAGCATTTGAGTGGCATGTCAACTCCATCCTCTGAATGCCACAGTCTAAATCCCCTATCCCAAGGCGATGTGCTTTATCAGCTTGAGGTTCCCATGCCCCGCCTCCTAAACTTACGCTATCATCTGTTTATAGAGCTTAGACTGAGAGGTGACAGGTTAACTTCCCCATGCCCTTGAAACACGTTCCCTGACAAATGCCCATTGATCGCCCCATCTCTATGATGGCTGGCGTATCTCCTCGGCCCAGTGACAGCAGCTGTGTCTAAACCACCCGTCTGCTGTCTTCTTGGGGCTCTGCCATATTCTGCTTCATGCCCACTTGCAAGTATGTGGCGTTTCTATTTAGAAACATTCTCCTGCCTACACTGGTTTTTCTTGGCTACTTACCAGAATGGACTCCATTGGCTTTCCGTGGAACTGCAGAACTGGCCTGCTCTGAGCATGCCCTCGTCTGTTGGCTGGGCCGGTGTTGTGCAAATGAGAATCAGAAGTGGACTCTCCAACACCTGATGTGTTCTCCATTTGGGGTAGGCTATTGGGCTGGTAGGGGGGTGGCAGGGGGAGTCAGGACAGAGGGAGGAACCTGCAAGCAGAACGGAAACTCACATGAGACTGCAAACACATTCAGATAACTTCTAAATTGAGCTAGGATTCACACAACAGAAAAGTTACAATTTCAAAGCTTTTCCTTCTACATGAACACAGTGTGTTTGCAATGCTGTGGGACTCTTTCTAGGTGTAGAGTCTTGCAACAGCTCTAAATAAAGCCTCACGCTCAACCAGCCTGTCTCTGAGTCTCCCTCTTCCCAGTACCTAACAAGTATCACCCTGTACCATGTGTCTGTGGATTTGCCTAATGGGGATATTTGATGTAACCACAACTATACAGTTGGTGATTTCTGCATCTGACTTCCTTTGCTGAACATTACATCTTAAAAATTCATTCCTCTTGCAGTATGCATGAAAGGGCCATTCCTTTTTAATTGACATTATATTTGCATTTTCCATGGTACTGTATTAGGATCTAATGCATTATAAATATATAATGATTAAATTGAAGTAATTGGCATTTATAGCCCCTTACTGAGAACCTTCAAACTATTCCCCTTGAAGTTACCTTGAAATAAATAATAAGCTGTTGCAAGTAACAGTTACCCCCTCTTGTGCCTTGAACATTACAGCTAAGCCCCTGTCCAATTGTATCTTGCTACCTGTTACCCAAATCCTAGCATCCTTTTGGTGTAATGACTGTATTTCTTTGGAATGTATAATCAGTAGCTGGATGCTGGATAATACAGTAGCTCTATTTTCACTCTCTAAGGTATAGGCGGGACAAAGAGAGAGGAGAATTCTGGGAACAGGAAGGCTGAGTCAG
Source organism: Peromyscus nudipes (assembly GCA_902168325.1). NCBI lineage: Eukaryota > Metazoa > Chordata > Mammalia > Rodentia > Cricetidae > Peromyscus > Peromyscus nudipes. Next base: position 8,408 of record CABHPH010028911.1, on the reverse strand, counting down.
GATTCTGGAACAAGATGTAAAAGTACCGGTAAGCCACAAGCCACGTGGCAACTTATAGGTTAATAGAAATGGGTTCATTTAAGAACTAGATAGCAAGAAGCCTGCCACGGCCATACAGTTTATAAGTAATATAAGTCTCTGTATGTTTACTTGGGTCCAAGTAGCTGCAGGACTGGCGGGAGAGAGAGATTTGTCCTGACCACGGGCCAGGAGGGACTGGAGAAAACTCGACCACAGGCCAGATGGGACACAGGAAAACTTCAGCTACACTAAGGAACCTCTACATGGTCCTTGATAATGGCTGTGCTAATTACACTTCCCCAACAGTGTGTAAAGGTCCCCCTTTCCCTACATTTTCACCAGAATTTTTTTTGTCTTTTTGATAACTATCATCCTAACTGGGGTGAAATAATATTTCACTATAGTTTTAATTTGCATTTCCTAATAATTAGTGGTGTTAATTTTTTTCACACACTTGTTGGCCAACAGCATGCCTTCTTTTAAGAGGTGGTGAGCCAGTGAGATAGCTCAGCAGGCAAACGTGCTTGCCACCAAGGCTGATGACCTGAGTTCTATCCATAGGACTTCCCTGATGGAAGGAGAGAACCTACTCCTACATGTTGTCCACTGATGTCCACACATGCATTGCTGCACATTTGCCCACACATGCACTCACTTGCATTCACAATAAATAAATCACATAAAAAAGAAATGTCTGTCCATGCCTTTAGTGAACTTTAAATTAGACTTTAAACTTGCTGAGCTGTTTGCCTTATTTTAGCTACCAACTCTTTGTCAGGTGTATATTTGGCAAATGTTTCTTCTATTCTGTATGCTGTGTCTCCATTCTGTCTAGGGTCTAGTTTCTCCTTCTGTAAATGATATCCAGTTTATGGCATCATTTATTGAAGAGATTACCCTTTCTGCAATATAAATTTTTGATAGCTTTCTAGAAAATCAATTGTTTGTACATACATTGATGGATTTATGCTAGCCACATACTACTGTATCACTGCCTTCATAATAGATTTTGTAAGTCAGAGTCTGTGATGACTACAGCTTTGTTCTTTTGTATCTGGATTGTTTTGGGTTTTCTAAGTCCCTTGTGATTCAAAATCAATAACCCCTTTCCCTCACCCTCCCCACACACATACACACACACACACACAGGTGCATATGTTTGTTGTATGAGAGACTTCTCCTGAAGAGACACAACACACACAACTACTCAGCCACAGAAGGGACCCCACAACGGAACAAAAAAAAAAGATTGAGCCAAATGCAACTCAGTGAGCCAATGAGGTTTCAGGGTTTCTAGCAGGAGTGTGGATGAGAGGTTACCTATGGGAGCAGGATAATTCAAAAGTAACTGTATCACCATAGGCCACTCCAGCACAAGCCTGAGCCCTCTGCAGCTCTGAGAATCCCTTCTCATAGCTAGCCCTGTCAGTCTCCTCCCCCAGCAGACATTTGCTTTTTTATATGTCCAACGAGGGACTTTTGAGGAACAAAAAACAAGTTTCTGTTTTTCCAGATAGGTGACATACTGTTTATGCTCTGAGTCCCATGAGCCTTCCCTCCTCCTGGAAGGAACATTTCAATTCAGAGGAGACTGAATCTGACAGTGTTTTAGTTTTCTTTGCCGAAGTCCTTGACTGTAGTAGTTAAGTCTATTCCTTGCATCTTTTTTGTTACTATTATGAATGGCATTGATTTTATTTCCCTTTCAGCTAGTTCATTGCTGGAATATAAATATATAAAAAGGTTACAGGTTTTCACATTGATCGTGCAAACCTGCACCTTTACTGATATATGATAAACTGATGGCCAGCATTGTACCAAATGTGAAAATACTTGAAAGCATTCTTCTAAGTTCTGAAATGAGACAAGGGTGACCATGATCTCAACTCCTACCTAATGTAGTGCTTGATGTCTTGACTAGATAAAAAAAAAAGAAAAAAGATACAAAAAGAATATTAATTGGAAAGGAAGAAGTTAAATTCTCCCTGTTTTTTTTTTTGATGGCATGATTCTAGATTCTATTTATCCCATGAAGTCTGCCAAAAGATTTTTGCATCTGATAAACACTTCCAGTAAACTTTCAAGGAACAAAATCAGCTCATAAAAATGAGCAACCTGTGTGTGTGTGTGTATGTATGTAATAAACTTACTGAGAACGTAGAAATTTAAGAAATCTGTAAAATATAAAATATCCAGTAATAAACCTGATCAAGGAAGTAGAAGATCTCTACAAGGAAAATTTTGAGACATCAAAAAAGGAAAGAAATTATTTTCAAATTATATACATTAATAAAGGAGATATATATGTGTGTATATGTATATATATACATATTCATATATGGGTGTATACATATACATACATGCATACACACATATATATGGCTCTTGCAACTCAATAATAGAAATAACAAATGGCCCACATCTGGGGGAGCAGGAGAACAGCCATCTAAGTCATCTGTCTTAATGAGAAAGATATTAATAGCACAAGAATCGGGAATGCTGAGTCTTTTGATGGTGCAGTGTGGGGAAAGCTTTTAGGAAAGACATGAAAGAAGGTGACCAACCAAGACAAGTCTTTCAATGGGAAGGTGGATGCAATTAGCAAAGACCTAGGTCATCGATGTGACAAGCTCTGATGGGCTTTAGATGGAAGAGAGCCTGTGTCAATAAGAATGAGGACAGGGATGATCTCTGAAAAAAAATTACTTCAGCAGTTATACTAATGCAGGGACATCCCCACTCCCAGATCCTGCATGTTTATGTATTTGGTCTCTGGCTAGATGGTTTTGTCTCAGCTCTGGAAGAAATACACCTAGTAGATGCACTTGATAGATTGCTGCCTGGGTTGCTTCTTGGCTTCTCTGAGTTATGTTAACCAAGCACTGGATCTTTTCAAGGTGGATAGAGCAGTAAAGCGATGTGCTTCAGCAATCTGGATATTTCACGTGCTCTGGAAGAGGTGGTCTGGTATTTTGGTGAAGGGTACAATAAGTTCTGGGATCAATTGAAGTTCTTCTTCTCTCTGATGGTAATCCCAGCATAGCAGGAGTCCAAGTTTCTTCTTATTAGAACTGGGAATGCTGTAAAGGTTGTTATTAGCTCTTCTTGTGTCTTGGGTTTGGAAGTCAAAAAATGGAAGTGTAGAGAGAATGTCCCTGCAGTTGTCCCTAAACAACTCTCCCAAGGGATCCCATCTTCTTAACTCAGAGGTCTCTAGATAGGGGTTGCATAAGACAATCATCCTGCCCTCCTTTGCTCTCTGGCTAATGGAGAGGAAGCTGTGCTGGTGGTGGACAATGTCCTGGGGGCTGTTCCCTGCCTCAAAAAGAGAGACCATGGGAGGAAGCCAAACCCAGGATGCATTTACATATCCTTCCATAGACTGAGACTAATGGCCTATTCTTCGAAGAGTCTAAACAGAAAGGAAACCCTTAATGGAAGGAAAAAGGTTAGATTAGGCATTGCAGAGCATCATCCTCTTAAGTGAGAATGAAAAATCTGTTCACAATTTGAAGCAAATTATTTGAGTTTTCAGGCTCCCAAAGGGTCTGGTCACCTCTGTTATAAACCAAATGTGAGGCATCCAGAAATTAAGAGTAGGTGGGTTCTTCCTGCAGGACAGCAGGATGCTCATCTGAAAAGCAATGCGAACAGCCCTTGATGATACTGAGTTGTACATGGGGGGGAATGGAAACAATTGTCCTTACTTTGAAGATTCCGCATCCTCTCCACTGCCCCCTGCTGCTGCTTGACCCTCTTTTTGCTGAACTCATCTGTCTGCTGCTCTTGAGCCATGAAATTATTTGTCCTTTCTCTCTAGTGAGCTGTTAATGGAGAGCACTAAAATTCAATTTAAGAGTGGGAGTTAACGCTTAATACTGTTGTTGATGATGGATTATAGGATTTTAAGGAATGTCCACGTAGTAACTTTTTTAGAGTTATAAACTGGCGAAAAGAAATGATCTTGGTAACACGTTAATGCAGAAGCCAAACATGTTCTCGAGAAAATCGCTCCTTCAGAGACGTCACCATCACTCCATGGACAAGAATGGCTGAATATCTTTTCACATTCTTTCAATGCTTCCTCATGACACAGGCACTGGGTCTAGGTGCTTAGAGTATTACTGCCTCCAGGATAGGAACACTGGCAGCCTCTCCTCTGTGGCAGAGGCTATCACACCTGCTTTCTCTTCCTTTAGTGACATAGCTAGATTACACTCTAGCTTCCTGCCTTGCCTTGTGTGGTCTCCTGATGTGAGGCTGAAGAATTGCCCGTGATTAGAAGTGGTATGATGTATCACTTACCGATGCCTCTTGTATGACCCTCTCCCTGCTCTTTCCTCCACACACTTCTCATTGGAAATCACATGCAAAAAGTAGCTGAACTGGAAGAAGAAAGGCACCGGGACTGAACAGCTGGAGAGATGATGGCCACAGAACAGATAAATGTGAATGAAAAATAAGCTACCACAGGATTAGACTCACAACTGGAATATATGTCTCACATCATTAGTTAATATTATCTTAGTTCCTCTGGCATAGTTGACAAGTAGTTTAAAAACTATGTCCACAATATTAACTGGACCCCTGATGATTTATCAGTATATCCCCAGATTAGTGATCCTCCTAACCTCATCAGAGAAGTAACATTGTTGCAGTCAATTAACATGGCAATTAACACAGAAACACAACTGGTCCCCATGGAAAGGGAAAGATATTGTGGAGTGCTCAGCACTAAATGGGACCTATATTCCACTCCCAACATTCAGGAATCATCACGGGAGAGAGGTGGTAAGAGTCAGAGGCAGTAGATGGCTACAGTTAAGTAGTGTTTTCAAATCTCAACAGGGAGGTTGCACATATGTTACGGTGGTGGGGATAGCATGCATAAGACTTGTTCAAGATCAAACCAGACAAAATTCAGGGTGGTGGCCACAAAATCCCACTGCTACCTAGCTAAGGAGCTATTGGAAACTGACGGCTGCTAGGGTAGTTGCCTTCAAGAATGCTGCCCCTGAGATCTGGTCCTACACCCTGACGCATCCTGACAGCAATGAGTTAAACTGAATAGGAAAAAAAAGATATCATGAGGCTGGGAGAGATTGATGATGGAATAATGGGGAAGGAATTGGAGCAGAGGGAGTGGGAGTGAGCTTGACCAAAACATAGTGTGTGCATGGACAAAATTCCCCAACAATAAAATAAGTCAAGAATATAGACCTTGATATGTAAATGATCTTAAAGAAAAAATGAAGTTGAACTACCCTATCTAACTGAAGCTTTTGTAGCCTTTGACTACTCCTCAGCCCAGGCACCACTAAAGATCTTCCTGTTTTGTTTTGTTGGATTTTTTTTTTTGCATTAACAAGTTCAGTGGTATTTAGATTCATATTATAGGGGGAACATGCAGTGTTTGTGTATGGCTTACCTCACTTAGCTATTATCCCATTTCCTCACGTTTTTATAAATGATAGAACATACTTTTTTAAGGCTGAGTATTATTCATTGTACTTATCTACAGCAATGTCTCTATTCGTTCTTATATTGATGGCGGGGGGGGGGACATGCAAATGCAAGAACACAGCTTTCGATTAAAAAGGGGATAAGAGGCCATTGATTATGGAACCAAGTCTGAGTGCCCATGACCGAAGAACAAGGATTCAGGATGCTCCTAAGGTGCTCACTGTTTCATGAAGTTTTCATAGTAACAAAACAAAGGAAATCCTATATCAAGGTACCTTTAAGCACATCGGTGGGAGCACCAGGTAGGTGGTTACAGCAAAGTGAGTTAGCCTGTACCATAGGCTTCAGATAAGTCTACTGGCATCTTGGGTTGGTGGAAGATAAGGGGCTATTTGTAAATTCCAAAAGAATTTTCTTGGGCAGGCAAGATGACTCATTTCAGTAAAGATGCTTGGTGCTAAGCCTGAGACCCACATGGTAGGAGAAACCTGACTCCTTCAGGTAGTCTTCCAACCTCCACACATATGTGCCATTCACACACGTGTATGGACGTGCGCTTAATAATTAGCCTTTCTAGACTGTATTTATGTCTATCTGTAATATCACTTTGTGCCTCCTATTGACACATAAAGGACACTGTAAATGTGACAATAAGATAACCCCTAGTCCCCGCACAGGAGAGACTGAAACAGAAAGACTGGGGGTTCAAAACTAGCCTTCGCTACACAGAGACTTCACCTTAAAAACAGCAACAACAGCGAAAGCAGACATATCAAAGCCAGGCAGCTTTGACTGGGAACCTGCTTTGCCAACCCTGGGGCTATAACCTTGGGCAAACTGTTAGCTGGTCTGACTCTGTTTTTCTGCTCATGAAACCAAGATGCCATCCCTCTCCCAGACAGCAGCAAGGCGCTCAGCTGTCAATTGCTGGCCCATAGAAGCTGCTTGCTTTCTGTTAAGTCACAGACCTCCAGCCACCTTTCCCCAGGATTCAGGCCACTGCTTCTCTGTACCTTACCATCTCCACTTTTACAAGAGAAAATACAGGCAGGAGTTTGAGGGATGTGGCTGCTCTCATGCAGTGAGAAATGCAGAGATGGGATCCACCCTTGCAAGAAAAGGTTCCGGCATTACACTCTCAGATGTGACGTGACTCCATACTGCATCTTAACAAACTATAGTGCTGTGATGACATGCACAACGTGTGTGTGTGTGTGTGTGTGTGTGTGTCTATGTGTGTGTGAGAGAGAGACAGAGAGAGAGAGACAGACAGAGGGACAGACACAGAGATTCATGCATATGCTCATGAACTTGCAAGAGCTCACTACTTATTTTTGGGAAAAGCTAGCTGGACATTCATTTCTGAAATTAATTCTTAAGAGAACAGTGCAGAGAACCACAAGCGACTTAGTAGATGGAGGTTAATTACCTGTGACACTAGTTGGGCAGAGAAAGTGCCCAATGAAAGAGAGAGAAAGCCAGATTCAGACAAAAGGAAAGAACTGCCAGGTGCCTTTTCCCCCTGGCTCCACAGGGGGAATAAAATCAGCTGCATTGCAGGGCATACCCAGAATCCTTTATTGTTCTATAAGAAAGCAGTTTCTGAACTAATTTATTTGTGGCCCCCACCTTCCAGATGACAGCAGTTAAAATCTTAACTCTGGGGAGAATAAGAAAGTGCCCATGAGCCAGTCTTATCTAAGATAGGCACGCCCACAAGACCCTGTGAGGCAGACAGAGTTAATCATCTCACACTATAGCTGGGTACCCTGAGGTACCAGGAGGTTAACCGGCTCCTCCAGGATCATAATCATCCAGGTGTCCTGGCTCCCGGCCAGAGTGCTAGCTCTGTCTCTCTGAAATTCCAACAGTAATCACTAGATTATTATGCAGGCTGTGGGTTGTTTCTTTGGAGCCGAAAGACATTTTTATTTGACTTTGTATTTATTTTTTTTATTTAACAACTCTGGCATAAAGATAGCCAATTATCAGAGATGTTGATGAGAAGACCCAACTCTAAGAGAAGGGATTAATCTCGGGGCTGTGGAGAATAGTAGACAGATGGCGTCATCACCTCTGGTCCCAGTTCTGAAGAGCATCCTGCTGCGTAAACCTGCTGGGTCTCTTTCTCCCTAATATCCAGAGTTGTTTCAGAAGGCTCTGTACAAGGCAGCTTTACCAGAAAGTGTTCTGGTTTTGGAGAAAAGTGGTCTGATTTCTGGATGGAAGCAGATCCAGGAATCTGGAAGTGTGAAACCAGAGAGATGGGTCATCAGAAGCTAGCAAACACAGATCCAAACTGGAGCTGTTGTGACAAGGAAGTCAGATGGGTTACAAAATGGCCAATATAAAATGAATACGACCAGAGGAAAGTGTCAGATGAAGAAATACCGGACCAAAGTGAGACCAAAATGCAGCAGGTCTGGGTTTTAACCCTGGAGAAGGGACACACAGCTTCATCCCTGAAGAGTCTGTGCCCTTTGCCAACCTGCCTGGACTGGATTGTTGCAGTTTCCCGTTGACCTTTATCTAAGGACATGGTAACACTAAGACATGCTCTATATCAGTGGTTCTCAATCTGTGGGTCATGACCCCTTGGGGGAGTAAAATGACCCTTACACAGGGGTTGCCTAAGACCATCCAGAAAACACAGATATTTACACTGTGATTCATAACAGTAGCAAAATTGCAGTTACGAAGTAACAACAAAAGTAGTTTTATGGTTGGGGGTCATCGCAACACAAACTGTATTAAAGGTTCCCAGCATTAAGAAGGCTGAGAACCATTGCTCTAGAGGCTACCCCATACTCCAGGCATAATCTCCCATACTACCTCTGCGGAGAAGCATCTCAACTTCCACTTGATAGTTTAAATCAATCACCACTTTGAACAACCTTTGTTCCTGTTAGCCTGTTGACTTGAAG
>CABHPH010028810.1:0-22417 GCA_902168325.1 Peromyscus nudipes | reverse complement strand
ACACACACACACACACACACACACACACACACACACACACATATTTATAGTCACTTTTCTCAATATCCTGTCTAATATTAATTGTCAGGTTTGTTAATGATAGTCATTCTAACTGTGATGAGCTGGTATTTCAAAGTAGTTTTAATTTAATTAATCCCAGAAGACTGAGACCATTGATTAATTTTTAAAATAGCTTTTATTCATTTGTAATTTTCTTTTCTTTTTCTTTCTTTCTTTCTTTCTTTCTTTCTTTCTTTCTTTCTTTCTTTCTTTTTTTCTTTCTTTTTTTCTTTCTTTCTTTCTCTTTCTCTTTCTCTCTTTATTGGTAATTTTATGAGAGACATGTTTTCCTCTGTAAAATAAAGTGAATGACTAGCAAACTGGATTTGAATCTCAAAAATAGTTTCAGAGGCAAGCTAGACTCAGAAGAGCTAACAAGGACAAGTGAAATGTTCAGTGAGTAAAAGCACTGGCCACATAAGACTTGGTCACATTCCTAGAAGCTGCATTGAAGGGAAGAACTAACTCCCTAGTGTTATCTTATAATCTCCACATGTAAATATGGCACTCGTGCAGCTGTATACAGACACATTGATTCTCTTTCTCTCTCTCTCTCTCTCTCTCTCTGTGTGTGTGTGTGTGTGTGTATCTCTGTTTCTATCTCTTTATCTGTCTCTCTCTTACTCTTTATACTAAGTTAAAAATCAGGAACATAACTTTGGTTTCAGAATTTGAAATGATCATCACCACATATGAAAGGGGATAGGCATTTCTTTTATGAGATTTTTATGAACTTCGTTGATAGTTCACTTTCTAAGATCATCTTCTTTCCTGCCAAATTTTTAACTGAAATTCACTTTATAGCTGAGTAGTATTCTATTTTACATATGCAGCAAGTTTTTATTATTCATTCATCTGTTGATGGACAACAAGGTTAATTCCAATTCTTTATTACAGTGTACAGTGCAGCAGTAAACTTAGGAGTGAACAAATATCTCTAGAGTAGAATATGGAATGCTATAGATTTTATATATGCCCAGGAGAGAAATATCTGGGTTATATGAATGGTAGCTCTTTTTCTAATTGTTTGAGAAACATACAAACTAATTTCTGCAATGGCTGTATTAATTTGCACCCCACCAACAATGAATAATGTTCTGCTCTCTCCACATCCTGTCTAATATTTATTGTCAGGTTTCTTAATGATAGCCATTAGACTGATTATATGTTATATATCAAGTAGTTTTAATTTCATGAATCCCAAAGGACTATGACAATTGTCCTTTACATTTTACATATTTAAATTAAAATTAAAACCTTAAAAGTTAAAATAGTTTTTGGATATTTTAATTTTTTTCTTAAAAAAAACAATAAAACCTTTGTTCAGTCAATTTCCCCATTTGTTGATAGTCAGTACTTCCTTGGAATTTAATTTCTGCACTGCTTTGTATGTTAGCCCTTTTTCTGCACTGTAGCTGGGACAGATTTTCTCCCTCTGTGTGTTATCTATTAACTCTATTGATTGTTTCTTTTCTTTACAGAAGCGTTTTATTTTCATTTATTGGGCTTTTCTTTAAAAAGTTCTTGCCTGCCCCCAATCTTTAAGGATATCATTGTGTCTTTTTTGAGAAATTTCAGAGGTTCAGCTTTTAAATTAAGGCCTTTGATGCATTTTAATTGATTTTTGAACAAGATGAAACATATGAATCTAATTTCATTCTTCTGCAGGTGGAAATCCAGTTTCGCCACCATCATTTGTTGAACAGCCTATCTCATTCCCAAAGCATGCTTTTGCCTCCATCATCCAGTCAAGTGGCCATAGGTAGACTCTTTTTTTCTCCAGGTCTTCTAGTCTATTCCAATTGATTTGTCTATTTTTATGCCAAAACCAGACTTCATTTCTGGCTATTACTCTATAGTATAATCACCTTTAACTTTGTTTTTATTTAAGCATTCTACCTGTTAGGTTTATATCTTCCTTACAAATATAGGATACATTTCACACTTCATCCCACCCGTTCCCACCAGTGCCCCTCTTCTCTCAGCGTCCCCCTTATATTATATTATTTTTATATTATATTAACATATTTCAAAATATACTAAACAACAATGAAAATTGCAAACATAGGTTAAATATCATGTCAATGTCTAAATTAGACATACTTTCTTTTTTTATTTTCCTCTACATAAATATTTATATTTTTCAGAATTTTACATTTTCAAATATGAAGGTTATCAGAAACATTTATAAGAAGTATTTTCTGACAAGAAAGTTTAAAGAGATGTTTTATAAATAATATCAAATAAATAATCAGTGTATAAAACAGCCATGTCTTTTAATTTGTTGCACAGAACCATGTAAATCCTCAAACATTTACCAAGAAAGGCTCCTATTTATTGCACCATCAAATATTGCTTGACAATGCTTGGATTTAAAATCTTCACTCCTTGCATCTTAATCTAGACTTTAAATTATGTCATGACAAAAACTATCATTTAAACATCCCTCTTTTTCTCTGACAGAATATACAGGCACAGGGCGTCATTCCGTAGAGCAGAGGTTCTGAATGTAGTCAGAGCATTTTTTAGTTTTTTACAATGGCCGTGTGCAACCATGCACACAAAAGTAAATTCATGGGCTTAAAAAGAACAGCAAGGGGGAAAGTGGCTTAGGAAAAAGAACTACTGCAAACCGAGCAGATCACCATGGTAACTCCAGATTCAATTGTTGTTTTTAGTTTCTGATATTCTTCCTATCTTCAGGAGTAGGGCTGCCTACATTCTCTGCTGCACTCACACCTCTGACATTTCAGACCTTTCCAAAGTCAAGTTCTTAAATAAATAAACAATAAATAAATAACAAAAGAAAAATGCTTTTATTTTCATATGGTTCCCTTAAATGATTTAATAGAATTAGATTGTTTTTCAGAATGTAAAATTTGAAGGTGTTTCATTTAGAGAATCATTGCTTATTTCTTATAGTAGAAGGAGGCATATGCAATTTCAATCTTTTTAATAATCTGTTAAATATGTGTAATTTTATGTTTATGACATACACATTAACTTCTTTTCCTATGAAAACATTTATTATGGTGGAAGATGTGAAGGTTAATGACCCAAAAACCTCAGGTGGGCTGAGAAACTGGATGGGACAATTGACTTGACTGATCACACCTGTCAGCTCTTGGGATCCAGGAAACTTCAGATAAGGAAATCAACATTCAAACTTCTGTTTTTTAAAACCAATTTGAGAGTGCAGGGTAACTGACTTTCAGATGTAATCTTCCACCCTAACCCTTTCCCCCAATTTCCTGTGCCATGTACACTGAGTCCACTCATGTGGAGAGTCTTCTGTCTTTCAGTTTTTCTAATTAAAAATCAATACTGCCTATGTAGTGGTTGATCTCCATTTTCTTTTATTTCTATGTTTCCTCCGTCAATCCCCATCTAACATTTGGTGCTGAAACCCAGAAGAGTTTTTTGGGTCCTGCACTCCAATGCTTCCCCTTGGGAGACTCTTTCTCTCTTACCTTACCTGTCTCTTTCACTTTTATACACTTGTCTCATCTAATATGGTCACTAGCTTGTCTTATTAAGGGCTAAACAGCTGTCAGTTGCTAACTAAAAGTCCTTGGCTTTTTGCACCTTTTCTCTACATTAAAGGTAGAAGCCCCATTCTGAGTGTTTGCTTGTGTGAAACATAAAACTCAGTTTGGGTCTTTTTCCTCATCTTCTTTCCTCTCATACTCTCTTACACTCCTCCAAACTCCAGAACAGAGGCCTTTTGTTATTCAACTACTGTGCATTCAGCACCCATGCCTAGGTAAGGTACCGGTTCATTCTACAGGTATCCTACATTGAAACTCTTGTCTAGAAAAGGGGCCTCCTGCTTTTGTAGATGTAATTCTAAACGGTTTTATTAAATAAGAAACACAGAGCCAAATGCAGAGTTAAAAGTCCAGAGATCAGAGAGCAGTAGTCAAAAGCTGAGACCACCTTCTTACCACCTGCTGACGCTGCTGTCCTTCCCCTGAGAAGAGACCTACTTCGTGTCTGTCTTTTTATTGACTTTCTCTTCTGCCTTCTCATTGGTTGTAAACCCAACCACATGACCTCCTCGTCACTGTCTGTCTATACAGACCTCCAGGTCTCTATGGTTGGTATCCAGATTAAAGGTGTGTGTCTCCATGCTGGCTGTATCCTGGAACACACATAGATCTGCCTGTCACGTGATCGGGATTAAGGGTGTGGGCTACCACTGCCAGACTTCTGCTATGGCTTGCTATTAGCTCTGACCCAAAGGCAACTTTATTTATTAACATACAAATAAAATCACATTTCAGCACAAATAAAATATCACCATATGCTTTCTGCTTTTGGCTTTGCCTGCCAGGTCACTGGAATAGGGGTTGCCAAGTCTAGCCTCTGGCCACTTGTTTCTGTCCCTTTGCTGATGTAGGTCATTACTTATTATCAGAAACTAACCTCACTCATACATCGTCTAAAATGGTTGCCAATGTTTCCGTGCCTTTATGATTTGGCTTGCTTTAAAACAAACCTCAAGGCTTTAGCATGCCTGTCATCTGAGGTCTGAACCCAGTACAAATAGGACAATACTTTTAACTTCCAAAGTCTCACTTTCTCAGACCACTCAGATGCAAAGACAAATGGTTTGAAGCTTCAGGCTCTCAAGTCTCTTTTCTATCTTCTCTCCCATCCTTTACTCCATTCCTCCATTTCTGTACTTCAGGTCTTACAAGCTCGAAGTTTTAAACCTAATTTCCTAACTCTGTCTCTAGGTGCTAATCTGGTGAGGAGCACTCCTCCCTATCAAAACAGGGCACATTAAGTTTTACTAGAAAAATTTTCCTTGCTGTTTAACCTATGAAGCTGGGTCTGGATGGAATTTGGCCTACCCACTCCAGACTCAAGCACAGTTGTCTCAATATGTCTTCCAAACCTATGTCTTGAGAGAAGTGGACTCCCTGATTCTGTATTGAGGGGAAAAGAAGAGCAAACCACCCCAAAATTCCCAATCCTGGAGCTGGGTTGGTAGCATTCCTTAGGAAGTTACTCTCTGGAACACATGTCTGTCTGTCTTGTCTCTTCTGTACCTCTGAGAAAAACATGCTGCTATTGTAGCTACTCTATCAGCTTCTTATAAACTCTGATTACTTGAACTGAGACCATGAAATCCCTCCTTCAGTTTCTTTATTTTGCTATTTTAAAAGGACCTGTCTGCCTAAGTCATAGACACTCCTTCTTCCTCTATCCATACAAACCTAACTAAAGTGTCTTTTAAAAGAAAATGGTGCTACAATCCACATTTGATCTGCAAAATAATGGACTCCCCACAGAGACTCTTGTCCTGATGGGGACTGGGTTCACTTTACCATGGGGCTGACTTCCCTTTGAACAGAAGCACAAACATGTGGTTTGCTGCCATCTTGGCTGGGGGACTTCATCAAATGGAAATGACTATGTGTCTTGATTACAATCTTTTCTAATAATATCATAAAAAAGGTAAATGGTATGTGATTTTATCATCATCGTTGTAGTTGTCTCCACATGGTACAAGCCAAAATGGCAGTTCTCATAAAGTTTCATGGTCCCATTGAGTCCTCTGGGATCTTTGCATCCCTTTTATATTAGACTAAGGAAAAACAATGTAATGCATTTAAATTTTAATTCTGATACTTTTTACATGATACATTAATTGGCTTCTAAGGAGGATCAAAAAGTTTTGCTGTCCATGTCAATATGGACATATTAACAAAGACAACTAACAGGTTGAGATTCATTGTTCTTAACAGAGACTCAAAAAACAGATTGCCAAGTTCCAGACAACCTGCTGTCAGAGGAGCTGCTACTGTAGGCTTTCCTGGGTCTCGGTGCCTGCTATTTCTACCTGGTACATCCAGGCTCATTTTTCTCTAAATTGAATAAAATTTTTTTTTTTCTTTTTCCATCCTCAGTCCTTTTTTGCTCCACATATGTCGGCCTCTTTTTTTGTCCATTCTAACAGTATGCTTACTAAATATCTCTGGAAATTTTCCTTTTATAATGAGGATTACTTAAACAAATCTAAACAAATAATAATGTTAAAAATATTGATTAATGAAAATACATCTCATGCATGACTCTGCGTATATAGCCCTCCTGTCCAAATGTGACTATGGTTTATTTTCTTAGCTCATTTAGCAAATTGATTTACTGATAAGTTTATTGATTATTGATAAGCTAAAGTAGTTAACCTGGCTCAAATTCATTTTGTTCACAGTAAAACTAATTTTTTTAAATGATAAAAGATAAATAATATACTTAATCAGTGGTGACCACATTGCTAAAATAAATAGAGATGGTTAATGTCCTTGAAATTTTCTTTGCAGCAATTAACATTAGTTTTTATATTAAACATTTTTAGATTTACTTTTAAGAAACAGATATACAGACTGGCAGTGGTGGCGCACACCTTTAATCCCAGCACTTGGGAGGCAAAGCCAGGTGGATCTCTGTGAGTTCGAGGCCAGCCTGGTCTACAGAGCGAGATCCAGGACAGGCACCAAAACTATACGGAGAAGCCCTGTCTCGAAAAACCAGAAACAAGAAAAAAAAAAGAAAAGAAAAAAAAAAGAAAGAAACAGATATACCATATCATACCATTTTAGTCAAAAATATATCTTGATCCTTAAGCTAATTTTGGTTCTACAACATGGTACCTATTGTTAGAAGGTAGAAATTAACTTCAAGAGATGATTACTCCTGCTCTAGGAAACATTTTGTCTATTGTAAAATGGCCCTCCCTCTAGATAAAATATATTTACATGTATTTTATGTAGACTTTAATGAATTTGTGTAGGTATACATTTTGAAATTTTTAATGCTATTTTTGAGAACTATGGCCCTTTAAAAAACAAACAACTAAGCAACTGGGGTTTTCAGGATCCAATACAGGCCTTTAGTCCTGTGTTCCAAGTTAAACAACTTCTATCTTCATAGCTTTAGGTCTGCTGGCCTAAGATGATCATAATAGGACTTGTTAAATGTTAATGTTCCTTCACAAAAAGAGGAAATAAACAGGCATTCCCAACGGGAATGATTTTTAAATAGACACAAGGCTAAAATAAGGGAGCACTATCTATGTGAGCATAAAATGTCCTCATACACATGAAGTAAAGACTTTTCTGTGTGACTGCTTCTGGTCATCGACACTCATAGTGTTATTCAGTTACCAGTCATCTCTAAGTAAGTCCCATAAATTTGTTGGTTCAGCGGGGTGACATTTGAAATTAAGCTATGGTTTATCTTCTGGACCTCCTGAAGTGGGATAGATACCATTTAGTCTTCCCTCACCCTCCTGGAGAGAAAATTCTCATGACAATAGTAAATTTATTTGTTAATGCTATTATATCTCATATTATTAAGAAAAATGTCATAAGGATTAAAATATAAAAATTATTTTAGTAAAAACTGTGTATGTAAGAAGATTAAGATGGATGAATATTTCCAGAAAAAAAAAAAAACTAAAAGCTTTTACGACTATGAAGGTCCAAGGAAGTTAATTATGGTACTAGAGGATGACTAAAATCAGAGGTCAACAATTGCAAAAGCTTGCTAAAATGTTTATTGAGTCAAAGTTTATTTAGAAACATCTTTTTATTAAAATATTATACAGTAAGTAAAAGTATCAGATGAGTGAAACTGATCTTCTGGGTATTTAATAATCATGCTCAGAGGCTATTCTAACATGGTCAGAGGAACTGAAAGGGAAAATAGTTTCCATTTTGTCCTCCATGGTCAATGCGTTCCCAGGTGCTGTGGATATCGCTCTGTATAAATAAGCACTGATTGGCCAGTAGCCAGACAGGAAGTATAGGCGGGACTAACAGAGAGGAGAATTGAGGGAACAGGAAGGCAGAGAGAGACCGGCTGGAGCCGCACCAGGACAAGGAAGATGTAAAGTATCGGTAAGCCACGAGCCACGTGGCAAAGTAAAGATTAATAGAAATGGGCTAAATATAAGAGTAAGAGCTAGACAATGATAGGCCTGAGCTAATGGC
This sequence comes from Peromyscus nudipes, assembly GCA_902168325.1. Taxonomy (NCBI): domain Eukaryota; kingdom Metazoa; phylum Chordata; class Mammalia; order Rodentia; family Cricetidae; genus Peromyscus; species Peromyscus nudipes. The sequence continues at coordinate 14,357 of CABHPH010028810.1, read as the reverse complement.
CAAGCAGTTTGAATAATGTAAGCGTCTGTGTGTTTATTTTATAAGTGGGCTCTGGGACTGAGAGACTTGGTGGGACCCGAAGAGAAAAGCTCTCCAGCTACTCCCAGGAACCTTTGAATCATCTCTAAAAATGTTCTAAAACTGTGGAAAGTTATCTGTTCTCTTGTTCAGGGAAGTCATGGAGACCCTACCCAATGAATTCTAACCAGCATCCAGTCTACAAAGAAAAGGATCATCACACAATAATACTTTCCTCAGTGTTTCCAAGGAAAGCCACATTTGGGCTAAGAAAGGCCTTTGACTTATCCTCACACAGATGGAAACTCGTAAAAGAAAAGCTTGGGGAGTTCAGAGACTCTATACAATTCCAACTGAACCTTGAGTACTAGAACTTCTTATTGGTCCTGGTAGTATAAAAATGAAAATTAATTTTGTATACCTGCAAGGGATACAAAGTATTCCAAATCAATCAAAGGAATCAAAAGTCATGTTTTCTCTGATGGAAATTTTCATTTTGTGCCGTGTGGCCAGAGTCACTCCCATCCATTTATAAAGACTCATTTCCAACATATCAATTTCATGAAATATTACATCATTCAGCCTATCCATTATTGGTCCTTAATTACAAATTTGAATCTGCTGGGGGTAGGAGTTAACAGTCTTCCACCTCTATGAGTCCTAGAGACTTCCATTAAACTTATCTAGGAATGAGGGCTCAGATTTAGGAATTGAAGAAATTTTGGAGTTCAAATTAATATGCATTTCTATACTAACTCATCTAATTTATATCTATCATATATATCCCTGAATGGAAAAAGCACTATCTTAGTTTTTTCTACTATAACTTAACATAGTGATGGTATAATATTTGGCATTAAATGCATATTTGTAAGACTCTACTGCCTAACAATAAAGGCAAAGGCTAATAAATAGTAATAGATCGATATCCGGGATGTAGTTTTATTAGACAAATGTGATGAGAATACACAATGCGCTTTTCACCTAAAGATAAGATGAGAAGAAATAAGTATCACATTTTGTGTAGGTCAAAGACGAGGAAGAAACTCTATCTAGCACTCGATACTAATATTAGTAAAGCACCAAGGTTAAACTGGCAAAGGAGGAAATGCTATGAATGGTGTTAACTTTCCTTCCCAAGCTCAGGTTTGAAGTGAGTTGTGTAGCACATACACACCTCTGCAGCTTTTCCTTTAGGTCTCTTTCTTAGGTGCGGCAGTTTCAATAATAATGTCCTTCATAGGCTCAGGCATTTGAACACTTAGTTCCCAGTTAGTGATACTGGAGAAGGTCTTGCTGAAGGAAGAATGTAGCTGTGGGTATGCTTTAAGAGTTCAAAGCACATCCAGGCAGTTGGACCGGGTCCTGTGCTCAATGCATGAATTGGCTGTTTGAATCCTGGGGCTTAGCAGAGCTCAGCCTGGGAGGAGGGGGCTAGACCTGCCTGGGCTGAGTCCACCAGGTTGATCTCAATCCTGGGGGAGTCTTTGCCTTGGAGGAGATGGAAATGGGGCGTGGGCGGGGCGGGGCGAGGGGGGAGAACGGGGGAATCTATGGCTGATATGTAAAGTTGAATTATATTGTAAAATAAAATAAAATAAATTCAAAAAAAATTGCTAAAAAAAAAAAAGAGTTCAAAGCATTTCCCCACTTCATTTTCACTCTCCTGTTTAGTGCTTATAGTTGAGGACGTACCTTAGCTTCTTATATTCGCCTCCACGTGTGTCTGCTACCGTGCTTCCCCTCCATGATGAACTCTCATCTGTTCTCTGGATGTTGGTGTTTTACCACAGCAACAGAAAAGTAACTAAGACAACGGGATACTAAAATCACAACAAAAACTGAAATGGTCCAGGAACGTGAGCCTAAGAGACAAAAAAATCTAAAAAGCCACGTATTTAGAATGTTGATAACTCTATATTAACTTTATCATAAAGAACTTGGAAAAGAAATGTGGAGCCCTTTTATGGGTGGACATGCCTGATTGGTAGAAATCCACACAGACCTGGATAGGGTAGGAAGGTGTTGCGGTCACAGTTCCTGGACACATTGACACTTTATATTTTTGTTTGAGGGTTTTAGAAACAAAGCCAACAATCTTTCAATGAGTCCAGAGCAGCTTATGTTCATGGATGCTCAGTTCCTAAAAAATAGAAATATTTTCATTTTTACCTGTGTTAACAGGAACCAAGCCTTATCACTAATTTTTATGTCAAAAGGAAGAAGTGCTAAAGCCAAGGAGAGAAACTGTACAAAGATTAACTGACCATAACTGTGTCCTGTCACTCAAGTACAATATGAAATAATTACTAGAAATATTTGTTTGCTGCTGGATGAGTCACGAATAACTACTCCCAAACTTACAATTGAAAACATTAAAGTATTAATGTTAGCATTCTGTTGTAGTGAATAGATTTTTTGATAGCTATTAATGAGATACACTGGTATGCTCAAAATTTTACAGTAATAAAGAAGGCTTTTATGCTTTTAATAATTTTTCAGGCTATAATTGATATATGAATCCAATTTTCCTCTGTCAATTAATGTAATGATAATGTTATATAGACACTCCTTTATTTTCAGAATAACTAAAGTCAAACAGACCACATCTATTTATTAGCCAGTCAACTATAGGAGTGTTGATGTGTTTAGTAATTTAATATAATATTACAGAAAACTAATTTTCTTATGGACTATATCACCATTTCCATAAAAAGTGAGGTTTAGGTATGGCTCTGTACCTCAGTCAGTTCAGAATGCTTGCCTAACATACATAAATCTTTGGGGTTCAGTCTCCAGTACTGATTAAACCAGGCATGGTGCTGCAATTTTTTGTTTTTGTTTTTGTTTTTTTGAGACAGAGTTTCTCTATATAGTTTTGGTGCCTGTCCTGGATCTTGCTCTGTAGACCAGGCTGGCCTTGAACTCACAGAGATCCGTCTGACACTGGTTCCTGAATGCTGGGATTAAAGGTGTGTGCCACTACTGCCTGGCTGGTGCTGCAGAATTTATATCCCAACACCAGAGATATGGAAGCAGGAGGAAGGTTACAAGTTCAAAGTTAACCTCTATTACAAAGTAAGTTTCAGCCCAGCTTGGAATACATGAGACTATATTTCAAAATAAAAAAAAAAATTTAAAATGCAGGGAGGGTAGGTAAGTAGCATTATTTTGTCAACCATAAGCATTATGTAACAAAATAATATACCTAATAAGGTCAAATCATATTTCTAATGCCACAGATATAGTACATTTACTCAGCAATAAATAATTACAGAGAGTGTACAATATAACAACATAACCTATTTTCAGTAGAACTGAGAATATAGTAGTGATCAAGATGCCAAACATACTTGAGATAGAACTTACTTTTCCATAAGGAAAAGAGGCTAATATGTGTATGCTAATGTTATAATAAAAGGCATTATATTTCATAATTGACATGTGCTAACAGGAAAAACTTACTCATTATGTAAATAGCAAATGACAAGAGCTATACAAAGAATATAAACATATCAAATGGACTTTGAAACATCATTTAGAATAGCATCAAACTATGAAGCTCTTAGAAATCAATACAGTAATTTGCAAAATGTATATACTTAGAATTTTATCAAATACTAAACATTTAATAAAATATATAAGCTTTAAATAAATGAATATATAGACCATGTTCATGTATTACAAGCTGTTTCTGAAATGTCAGTCCCACCCAGCATGGTGTATAGAGTCAATAAAATCACAAACAACATAAAGTGTTTTAATAGAGACTTACAAGCTGATTCAAAGATTTTTGTTAAGTAGTAAACAGTCCAATTTAGCCAAAACAATAGTAGAAAAGAAGTACTAAATTACGTCATGCAATTTGTGCTTTCAAGATTTACCTGTAGCACGTGATTCTAAGCTACATTAATCAAGAGAGGCCAGACATCTGGAGCAACAGATAGAGAAGGCAGCAACTGATACACATGTATAAAGTTTTTTTTTCTACAATGGTGCCAAAATATTTAAAATAAATTAAAATATTTTTGTATTTATATGGAGCTAATATTCCTGGATTTTTTTCATATTATTCACAAAAACTGACAATAAATGACTTATATAATACATTGGCAGTTCCTTCCAAAGTCACTTATTTAATTATAATACTCATCAATCCCTCTGATGCTGACTAAAGATATGCTCACTGAAGAAAGCAGATGAGGAACTCAAGAGTACAGGCCTACAAGGCAATCAGAAGACTCCTGCAATAAACCAAGAAAGATGTATCAAAATATCAGACTGGAGTAGAAAATGTTAGGGGGTAATTTCAGAGGAATGATGATGAGGGGTTCTGAAAAAGGAAGTAGATAAATAAAAGATCATGCTAACCTTTAGTTTGGGATGTCTGGATAGATGTGACTTCTATTTGCTGAGGTAAGAAAATGGGGGATACTGGTAAAAGCATGACCTTGAACACTCATGGATTTATGTAAGAAATAATTCCACTCAGTTCTAAAGAGAAATGGTTACTTAATGTTTTGTTTCAGTTTTCAGGCAACTGTAGTAATTCTGTCACTCAAATAATTGATTTTGTTTTCTTCTTCAACTCCTGTCTGTACACACCTACAGAAATTTTTAGTTATAAATATTGTCCTCCAAATAATTTACTTCATGATCTAGCATTGTCATGACAGGAAAAAGAGAGTAAAATAAATTATAAGCAAATGGGCACAAAGAATGTTTTACAATTTCAAGGTTAATCATAGAAGCATATTATAAAGCTTCTTATTAATATTTTGGAACTATCTGGAAAATGGAACAATTGAAGCGTATTTTAAAACTAAAGTGTTAGAACGGATTTATCTGCATATGTAACATTGCATACTACAACATTCCGGCCCTAAAGGTGATGAAAACATAACAAATTGATTTTAAAAATCAAAGCAAAGCAAAAATCTTGCCACATCCAGAATAATTGTCTATCTTCTAATAAATCTCAGATACAACAAACATGCTCATTCCTTTGCTTTTTTTTATTTTAAACACATTCACTGATTTTTAAAAGTTTGACCAACACTATTACTTTTATTATCAATATTATCAAAACAATGTGTTTTAGAACAAGGCCTAGAGAGTGTATGTTTTATACCTTGTGAGGCATTTCCCTTCTGTTGTATACAATCACTCAAATCTAGAATGTACCCTTCAAGTAACCATGGAAATACATACAGCATGTGGTTCTTCCTACTAATTATGTATTCAAATTGGCTAGCTGTAATGTTGTGGGTTACAGCATCAAGGAAATTTCTTTTAATTGCTGCACCTCCTCAATTGTTGCCTGAACTTTGAAATATATATAATTTATATATATATATTTATATTTATAATTTAAGGAAACTATGAGATTATTACCCTTTGAGCAACTCTTTATCTTATATATTCTCACTGTTATTTATTGTAGGCAAACCTTAAAGAATACTTATCAATCAGAATAGATGTAAAATTAAGAGTTTTAAATATTCTCCCACAAGTGATTGGTTTATTCTCCAAAATGAACTAAGAAATTGAGAAAAAAGAAAAGACGAGCAAAAATCAAAGGGAAAAATAGTGTAGACATAATTTGAAAACTCAGTATAATTACAAATAACATTAAGCTCTCCTAGGCAATGAAAGTGCCTTTAGCGTTAGGCTAGAAGAAATAAGGGAGATGTGATTCTGCCAGTTTTCATCTCAGTCTTGAGTAGAGGTTATACTCTGCTTGTTTACTCTTTTGAAATAACAATATATAGTCTCTGTCTTAGTTTTATTGCTGAAAAAAAAAACAAAACAGCATGGCCAAAATCAAGTTGGGGAGGAAAGGGTTTAGTCAGTTTACACTTGAACATTGCTGTTCATCACCAAAGAAACAGGAACCTAGGCAGGCCAAAAACCTGGAGGCAGAAGCTGATCCAGAGGCCATGGAGGAGAGTTGCTTACTGGCTTGTTTCAAATGGCTTGCTCAGCCTGCTTTCTTACAGAACCAAGGACTACCAGCCCAAAGATGGCCCCACCCCATTGATCACTAACTGAGAAAATGCCTTACAGCTGGACCTCATGAGGCATTTCTTCAATTGCTGCTCCTTCCTCTCTGATGATTCCAGGTTATATCAAGTTGACACATCAAACCACACAGTACAGTCCCTGACAATAGTATTCCACAATTTATCAAATATCAATAAATGCACACATAGTGGATACATTTCAATTTATATATTCTGTATTTATAAACATATTTTGTTAGGAGTCAGAGAGATGGCTCAAAGGTAAAGCACATATACTTTAGAGGACACATGTTCAGTTCCCACCATAAACTTTGGGACATATGGTAGTTGACAACTTCCTGTAACTACAGCTTCAGGGAATCCTACATTTCTGGCCTCAGTGAGAACTGCCCTCATGTGTATGTATGTAGTCACACACATACACACACACAAAAGGTAAATCTTTAAAGCATAAATATATTATTTATTGTCAAAATGTCTCCATATGCTGCTGAGAGCATGTATGGTAAATTAGCATTACATCAGTTGTTAAAAGTCAAATAATGGAAGTTATTTATTGTACTCTTATTTTTTACCTATTTTCAATACTTGTTATATGAAATGGAAATAGTAAAATTTCAATTTTAAAGAGTACATAATAATAAATATGATGAAAGTCATATAAGTACTTGAACCAGCTCTGTTTAGGTAATTAGTCTTAAGATGTATAATAATTTTGACTTCTTTCTAAAATCCAGGTTAGACTTAAATGGAAATCTCATTGATATTTAATTAAAAATCCTGATAAGGCACATGTACATATATATATATATATATATTATTGTGCCAGAGTATACTAATATGTTTATAAGAATAAAAAGTTCTTATCTTTATTACTTAAAATATTATATGAAACATACTTGTTGCATAAAGACTGATATTACTTTATAACTTCCATATTCTCAGTGTGTCATTTAATAACTATTAAATCTTTTATATTAAGAAACCTTTAGCCGGGTGTTGGTGGCACACGCCTTTAATCCCAGCACTCGGGAGGCAGAGCCAGGCGGAACTCTGTGAGTTCAAGGCCAGCCTGGGCTACCTAGTGAGTTCCAGGAAAGGCGCAAAGCTACACGGAGAAACCCTGTCTCGAAAAAACCAAAAAAAAAAAAAAAGAAACCTTTAAATAGGTAGGGTTAAGGGCATTATAGAGGACAAAAGATTAAGAACTAATTGGTTTAGGATGCAACTTAGTTAAACATTGGTGCAAAGGTCTGATGAGATGGTTTCTAAATTCAATAGAGATCCAGGTTTCCAAGAGAATGCATGAGTATTATCTATCTGTCTAGTGATTGATATCATACAGGAAATATTTAATACTCCCACTGTTCACTATATCCACTATAAGTACTCATATTTACAATTAAAATTTATTGTGATGAATATGTTACAGACACCAAAAGTATGCTAAACATGTTAGAAGTAATAATTATCATTTAAAATATTTGATATAATATAAATTATCAGGAATATATTTTGTTCTTTAGAGTAAGGCTTTGTGGTGCATGCAAACCAGATGAAAGCATATTCTGCATTAAACTACTTACCACACATAAAGATCAGATTTAAGACAGACTCACAGACAGTTTGTTTTGCTTTACACAAATTCATTCAGTGTTTACACTAGATATAAGATATGTTGTAATTTGGATCTTTAGTGTTCTATGACAATGTGATTAAAGGCTTGGTCCTTAAGTTTTCATCATGAGGAAGTGTGCTCAAGGATTCTAGACCATTGTGTGCATAAAATTGAATGGAGCAGTGCACTCCCACACTATTCATTTTCCCCTTTTTCTTTTTCACTAGGTTTTAATCTGCCATGTGTGCCCATCTTGATATGCAACCTTGTGTAAAGTAACAGGGCCAAGAGATCATAAGCTGAAATTAAATCAACTATGAGCCAATTATTTTTTTCCTCTTTCCAAGTTGGTTATCTTTGGTATTTTTGTAGCAATAGAAAATAAGCTAAAACAAGCTACATACACATGCAAAGACAGTAGGAAAAACGTTTTGCAAGAACACACATATGTAGGGAGCCTTTAAGAAAGTCTTTCTACATGTCCAAAAAGCAAATGAGCAAGGATGAATAGATGCACTGACAAGAACAGTGTTGCTAATAGAAAAGTGCATGCTCACAACTTAATAGTTCAGCATTAGAAGAATTAATAAGGAAATTACTATGCAGCAACTGAAAGGTAGGTGATTTTGTGCATGAACAGGTGGTTCTATACCAGTCCATGATAGTTGTTAAGTAAAAGAAGGAGGCTGCAAAAGAGCATGATAAGATGCAGTAGTCTGACAAATACCACAGCAGTAGAAAGGCTAAGACAACAGGTTACCTGAACCTAGGGTTTAAAGACCAGACTGGGAAAAATAGTGAGAACCTGTCTGAAAATCAATAGCATATTAACTAACATCTTTTGGGAATTGCATTTTATATACAGGGACATGTAGATAAATAGCAGCATGTAAGCACACACACTAAGACTGGGTATTAGTAACACTGAATAAAGACACTAAAGACAATTTCCAATTAAACATACTGTATAGTATTTTTATAGTGTGATTTGCTATCTTCTTAATAAATGAAAAATAAAGGTATTTTGAGCTTGTATCCAAATAACTAGAAGAAGAAAATCACACATTAACTTTGTATAGACTCATTTCTTAGAGGAATTGATATTTTTTTTCATGATCTCCTATCTCTTCTTCCAAATAAATATCATGCCTTTCATTGGCTTCTGTTTTCATATCTCTGTTTTGCCAAACAAGGAGTTTTGCATTTCTCTTTAGGATCCTCATTTCCCTCTCCCCTTTTAAAGCCTTCAGAGAAATTACCCAATAAATAATGAATGACAAAGTATAACTATGAAGAAATGAATAACACTATGCCATAATTAAACATGAGCTAAAAATGAGAAGTTGATTCAAAACAAACAAATGTCCTTTTATCTATCAGCTGAAATTTGTATGTAAAGTGCTAGCAACTCTAAAAACAAAACAAACAAAAAAACCAAAACCCAATATCATTTGATATCAAGTGGTTGAAAGCCTCAAATATCACAGTTATGAATATATGTTATCTCTATAAGAATAGGACACAAAGCAGATTTCTGCATATGCAAATCAAATACTCAAAAGTGATCTATCGCAACAGCTACTGGGAACATATAAGAAAATACTAGCCAAGACATTTGGTTAAAATGCTAATCTTACATGATTTATACTACTGGAAATTGTATAATTATTGTAAGCTTATAAATAAAGATAAATATAGCAGCTTTTGACTACTCACATGTTAGAATAATTTATTATTGTTATAAAAGTAAATTTTAAGCTAAGTAAACCTTATTTTGTGGTGAAGGAATATGGCCTCCCTTAACTACATAAACAAAACCAAAACCAACAAACCAGCATAAAATGAGGCCATACAAAGAACCCCAACAAACAAAAAAATGAAAAACATTTTGGAATAGAAGTTAATACAACAGAATATATTTGCGTAATATTGAAAGGAATATTATGCTATATATTTATATGTGTTCCATAGCTATATGCATTATGATGAATATTCAATATTGAAAGAAATATCGAAAAATTAAATAACATGTCAATGGTGATTCTGGTTTGTAGGATTATGGGTAAATATTGATTTACTGTATCTATGTTTATAAATGTTCTAAAGTAAATACATAATATAGAAATCTTATAAGATAAAATTTGTTGAAATCACTTTTTCAATTAACTACACTTAATAAGAAGCACAATGAAATAATCAATGCAAGTTTCTTTGCAAGGTTTCTAGAGAATAACTCCAGAAAGGGAGGGATAGAAGTTGAGTTGAATTTTCAAAGACCCTGGGAATGTGAAGATGCCATTTCTTTTTCTTTCTTTCTTTCTTTCTTGATTGATTGATTTATTTTGAGATGATGGAAAAATGAAGTTTTGAAGGAAAGTACTAATTTAGTTTGGTCTATTATCTTGAAGGTGGAAATTTTGTGTGAGCATGCCAGTAAGAATCTGAAGTTACTGCTACAAAAACGTTTGGTGAAGTTTAAGTAACAGGCAAACGCAGAAATGATTATGCAGATCATTGTTCAGGAATCTCAGACTGTTCTTCTCATTCAGAATTTGTATTACTCTGTAGAAAACCATGAAATTGCGTCCTCCAAAATGAAATTCTTGGAAAGATGTTGCTATCAGCTCCCAAGTCCCGCCAGTCTCCAGCTCCCAAGTCCCGCCAGTCTCCGAGCCCACTTATAAAATAAACACACAGACGCTTACATTATTTAAACTGTTTGGCCATTAGCTCAGGCCTATCATTGTCTAGCTCTTACTCTTATATTTAGCCCATTTCTATTAATCTCTACTTTGCCACGTGGCTCGTGGCTTACCGGTACTTTACATCTTCCTTCTCCTCGCTGCGGCTCCAGCCAGTCCCTCCTCTACCTTCCTGTTCCCTCAATTCTCCTCTCTGTTAGTCCCGCCTATACTTCCTGTCTGGCTACCGGCCAATCAGCGCTTTATTGAGACAAAAAGGGGGAGATGTAGTGGGTAGCCACTCCAGCTTTGGTCTGGAAGTTCCAACACCCAATGAGGCTTCCGTAACTATCACGCCTACAAGGCGGGGCCAAGGGAGGGCCTGAAGACCTGAGATCGGGATGAGCGGCGCTCTCTTGTTTCCTGGACCTGGACGCGAGAGGTAGACCGAGGAAAGTTCTCCAGAGAACACCGCCGGACTGCGCTGCGTCTCTTCCAGAACCCATCATCTACCTATCCCTTCATTTGTGAGTTACGCCTTTAAATAAATCTCCTTTTAACTACGTGGAGTGGCCTTAGTAATTTCACCAATAGAAAGACGATAAAGAAATCTAAGAGCCTATGTAAATTTGCAAATAATATTTGAAAATATGAATTGCTTTAAGAATCTTATTAGTGAACTCTAATGGGAAAGATGCTTTCCAATGCAGAGAATTTTATAGCCACAATATTCTACTCTTTCAAAGCCTAATATAACACAGTCCGTTTATTTATGAACCAAATCCCACAATATGTTACTAACATTTGACAATTAATATTATTAAAATTTTATGGATTACTTTAAACAGAGAAATAGTAATTGCTTTTTATTTTGAAAGTTTTTTTAATATATTGAGATATGTGACTCAGTGGTAGGAACCCTTGCTTAATACAGGCAAGGTAATCCATAATACCATGAAAATAAAAGTATTCGCCATAGAGTACTAATATTAATGTCCTTACTGCTGGTATACATCTAGGCTATCATTAAAAGTCGCATAATCCAAAGTAGGATCATCAGCAAAATTCCATTAACTGTCATTAAAAATCTAAGGAAAAAATTAATTGTATATGTTAGCAACAGCAAAAATTATAAAGAATCAATAAAATGAAGAATTGATTCTTTGAATCAATAAAGTTGATAACTTTAACAAAATTAATTAAAAGGTAGTGGAGAATATGGACAATTAATAACATTGAAAACAAAAGAAGAAAACATAGACCACAGGCTGAGGCGATCCAAGTAATCACAAAGACATACTTTAAAAATCTGCACTTCACCAAACTGGAAAGCCTGCAAGAGATGGAACGTTTCTTCAAATATATAACCTGCTAAAGTTAAATCAAGTTCAGATAGATGAGAATTTAAACAGATCCATACTTCCTAGTGAAATAGAACCAGTAATTAAGTCTGCCAGCCACACAGACTTCTACCAGGTTTTCAAAGAATTAACGCTAATGTTCCTCAAATTAGTCCACAAAATAGAAAGCTAGAAAAGCGAACATTACTTGATTTTTTTTTTTTTATATTCGGACACAATTACCCTGACAACTAAACCACATAAAATACAGACGCAAAAATTCTCTATAAAATACTTGCAAACTTAATCAAGGAACACATCAAAAAGATTATCAAATTAATCTTCACCCTAAAGATGCAAGGATGGTTCAACATACATAAATGGATAAATGCTATCCACAATATGAATAGACTGGAAGACAAAAACCACATGATCATCTCATTAAATGCAGAATAGGCCTTTGACCAAATTCAATACCTTTCATGATAAAAGTCCTAGGGAGAATAGAGATACAAGAGACATACCTCAACATAGTAAAGGCAGTTTATAGCAACCCCATAGCCAATGTTAACTTAAATTCAGAGAAACTAAAACAATTCCACTAAAATCATGAACAAGACAAGACTGTCCACTCTCTCCACACCTATTCAATATAGTCCCTGAACTCTTAGCTAGATCAATAAGACAACTTAAGGAGACCAAGCATATACAAAAGGAAAAGGAAAAGTCAAAGTGTCTTTATTTGCAGATAACATGATTTTATATATAAAAGATCCTAAAACCTCTACCTGGAAACTCCTAGAGCTGACATATACTTTGAACAAAGTAGCAGGATACATAAATAATACACAAAATCAGTAGCCTTACTATATACAAATGAAAAAATGAGAAAGAAATCAGGGAAGCACCACGTTTCACAATGGTCTCAAGAAATATCTTGGGATAACCTTAACTAAGCAAGTGAAGGACTTATATAATAAAAAAAAAACTTTAATACATTGAAAAAATAGATTGAAGAAGTTATCAGAAAAGAGAAAGACCTTCCAAGCTCATGGATCAGTCAGATTAATATAGTGAAAAGGGCAAGCATACCAAAAGCAATATACTGACTCCATGCAATTGCTATAAAAATTCCAACACAATTCTTAATAGATTTTGAAAGGACAGTTTCATTTTGTAGCACACACACACACACACACACAAAAAAAAAAAAAAACAGGATTGCTAAAACAAAAGATATTGAAGGCGTCACCATCACAGATTTCAAAGTGTACTGAAGAACTAAAGTAATAAAAACAGAATAGTATTTGCATGAAAACAGACATGTTGATCAATGCAACTGAACAGAAGAAACAGTAATAAATGCAAAAGCCTATGGAAAACTTATTTTTGACAAAGACATCAAGCGCACACACTGGATAAAGATAGCATCTTCAACAAATGGTGCTGGTCAAACTGGATGGCTGCACTTAGGAGAATGTAAATAGATCCACATTTTTATCCTGCGCAAAACTTAACTCCAAATAAATCAAGAACCTCAAAATAAGGTGAGTTTCCCTGAATCTGATAGAAAAGAGAGTGGAATAGTCTTGAACAGTTGGACACACAGAAAGTAATTCTGAACAGAAAACCAGTAGTACAGGCACTAAGACCAACAATTAGTAAATGGAATTTTATAAAACTGAAAAGCTTCTGCTTAGCAAAGAACAATAACATTCAAACAAAGTTCAGGCTACAGAATGGAAATATGTCTTTACCCATTACACATTTGATAAAAGGTTAATATTTACAATATATAAAGAACTAACAAAACACGAGCTGGCTTTCGGAGCCCATGATCTATGGTGGGACACTTTGCACAGCCTTGACGCAGGCAGAGGGGCTTGGACCTGCCTCAGCTGAGTGTACCAGGCTCTGCTGACTCCTCATGGGAGGCCTGACCCTGTCGCAGGAGGGAATGGGAGGTGGGGTGCGGGGGAGGCTTGGGAGCAGGAGAAAGGAAGAAAGGGGGATCTGTGGTTGGTATGTAAAATGAATAAAAAAAATTCTTAATGAAATAGATAACAACCCAATTAAAAATGAGATAAAGATCTAAAGACAGAGTTTTCAAAATATGAAGCTAAAATGCCTGAGAAACATTTAAAGGAGTAAGGAAAAATGTAAGACAAAATTACTTTGTGATTTCATCTTAAACCAGTCAGAATGGTCAAGATCAAGATAGCAAATGACAGTTCATACTGGCCACAATGTGGAGAAGTGGAGTGTTTACGCACTGCTGATAAGAGTGCAAACTTGTACAGCTACTATGTAAATAAGTGTGGTGGTTCCTCAAGAAACTGTGATTGTATTCATCTCAAAATCCAGCTATACTACTCTTGCGAATATATAAAATACTCTACATCCTACTACAGAGACACTTGCTCATCCATATTCGTTGTTGCTCTATTTATAATAGCTATAAAGGTGAAACAACCTGGATGTCCATCAACTGATGAATAGATAATGAAATGTGTTGCATTTACAAATGGAATAACATTCAGCTGTTAAAAATAAAACCAAATTATGAAATTTTTGAATGGGGAAGCTAGAAAAATACTCATTCTGTGTGAGGTAATCCAGACCCCAAAAGACAAATACTATATGTAATATCATATACGTGTGTGTGTGTGTGTGTGTG